>JABUQX010061408.1:2500-10000 GCA_015478945.1 Trachelipus rathkii
CAGTCATCTGTACCTATTAAGAAACATTGGTCACAAAGTGACATATGGAGTAATTATGAAATTGAATTACGACAGTACTGAAGTTGGCATCCCTTTGAGGTAGTTGGTATTACCGCCATGCCTTAAGTCTACTTTCTGTCTGTTTATTTGACACTAGACAAATTAGTAGCTGGTACTGGCACTGCTCCCTTTATCCCGGTAGTTGGTACTACTCCAATTTTGTAGTCAAGCTTTGCCCCTTTCATGTATTTTTTTTTATTCCCATTATTGTAAATAGCGAACCTATTCACGCTTACTCTGAAGTTGTAACACCCTACCACATTTTATATTAAATTTATTTATTTTAAAAATGTTGTTCTCTTATTTTCTGCCACCTCTATCCTTTCATTAAAGTTCAAACTTTTGCAATATCTAATATATTATATATATTATTTAAATAGATATATATATATATATAATATTTATATTATATATATATATATTATATATATATATAATATATATATAATATATTATATATATATTGTATTTATATATATTATATATATATACTATGCAAAGCGTTTGAACTTTAATGATAAGGATAAGAGGTCGGCCAGAAAATAATATATAAATATACAGTATATAGGGTTGGAAAAAAACCCTGTTTTTTTTAAAAAAAAAAACAACCAAAAACCATTGGTTTTTTTTGAAAAAAAAAAATAAAAAAAATGTTTTTTTTTTTTTTGGGGGGGGGGGGTTCTTGAAAATAGTTGAATTGAATGTTCTTTTCAAGGGAATATCTGTATTTTAAAGGGAAAAATCACTACTGGAAACTGTTATACACATGTGCAAAATTATTTTTTAAATTCCTTTAGTAAATTTCTTTTAGATTCTTAAATTTAAAATTTTCTTGATAACTGCAAAAAAAAATAAAATAATTATTGTTTATTCTTTATTATATCAAAAGTAAAAAATTAACGAGGGTCTATATTATAATATACAAACTCTATCTGAAAAAAAAGGTTTTACTTTTATTATTTTAATAAAAAAAAAAAAATGGATTAATTTGCAATTACACCCCAAAATATAATTAATGGCAATTGCGAATTATGACGGGGACAATATCACCTGTAATATTTGAACTCTTTCTGTAAAGCGATGACAGATGATAATGAACGAAACAAAGGAAAAATTCCACTGCGCTACGATGCCAATTTTCACAAAATCCTCACAACCCAATTATGAGTTTTATTATAAATTTTGAAAATGGGGCATCAATGGGTAGAAAATGGAATTCCCAAGAGCTCGAAACAAAAATCATGTTTTAAACGCTTAATTTACAAATATTTAATTTTATATATATATATATTATATATATATATATATATATATATAATATATATATTTATATATTTATATATATATTATTATATTGTATTCTATTTATATTATATTATATATATATATATATTATTATATATATTTTATTATTATATATATTTAATCATCTTCACAATAACTTACAAATTCGCAAAGAAATTTTTTATTGCCCTTTCAGGCTACTCTTCGATTGAATATTGAGAAAACCATACAACATTGCCTAAAGAAAATCAATTATAAACTATATTTTTAGATCTATTTTATGCATGTTTTTTATGTTTGGTTTAAATCATTGGTTTTTTTATGTGGTTTAAACCAAATGGTTTAAACCATCCCACCCTATGTATATTTAATATATATATATATATTATATATAATATATATATATATATATATATATATACTATATTATATATATATCATATATTATTATATATATTTATAAATATATATATATATATTATATATAATAATATTATTATATTTTATTATATATATATATATATATATACATAGGCAATAGCCGAAAAATTTTTCGGGGTGGGGTTGAGATTAAGAATTATATTATATATATATATATATATATTATTATATATTATTATTTATATATAATATATATATATATTTATTATATATAGAATTATTATATATATATATATTATATAATTATATATATATATTATATTATATAATATATCTTACTTGAAAAAAGGCAAACTAAAAAAGTTTACTTTCGATTGATAGCAATTTTCAAATACGGAGAATATATTTACAGGTTGTATCTTAATATTTTGCGAAAAATTTAGTAATGATTTCCTTGCATAAATATAAGATTATATGTGTCAATAAACATTTCAACGTACAAGGTGATGAAACTTATGTGGAACATATCTGATATATTCCATTTCCCGTCCCGTGCCACATCTCAACCTTTATTAATAAGCACAAATATACCGTAGGAAATGTTACCTACCTGTTATTTACTAGTTCCGTATTCGCTTCATTTATACATATAATAGTCCGTGTCGCGTCCAAGTCTGTGTTCAAGTGCTTTGCTCATATTTTCCAAAATGAATTACAAATAGTTGAAATGCTGCGATTATTGCATTTTCTTACCATCATTACGAACGGTAATTTCATTCAGCAGCCATTGCGTCTCTAGAAGAATGTACCCTATTCGTGTTTCATACCGCATCATACTTATGTTTTGACGTCTCCATCAACGTCTTAGGGAAACAGGGAAGTTTTAAAAAACTTACTAATGGAAACGGGCGACCTCGCACAGTATCAAAACTCCAGATGTCGCAAGAACAGGTTCTCCAAGAACTTGAGGACGGTCCTACAACAAGTACCAGAAAGATTAGCTTGCAACACTCATGTAAAGTTCATTCGACAGTTTTCAGGGTATTCGAACAAAAACAACTTCTGTACCTCAATCGCATCCAACGAGTGCCAGGCACTTGTTACCAACAGTTTTCCTGCCAGAGTAGCTTTGCTGTCGATGGATGCAACAGAAATTGCAGACAATCCTCACCATTTAGCAGAAATATTGTTCAACGATGAGACAAATTTTTCAGAGACGCCATATCGAAACTTCCACAACAATCACATATGGGCTGAGGAGAACCCACATGCATAGTTGAAAGCCGCCATCACCACCAGTTTTCATTGAATGTATGGTTTTATTTGGGGTTCGAATTGGTTGGCGCCTTTGATAGGTCCATTCCTTTTCTACCAGCGAGGCTTACTGGAGACTTTTTATCCGCCAATTTCTTGAATGCACATGGAACTTTGCCTACACTACTGGAAGGACGTGGCCATTAAATTAAGATCGAAAAATGTATTTTCATCACGACGGCGCTCCAAGCTCATTTCAGTTTAGTTTGCTCGTAACTATTTGAACACTGTTTATCCACGCCGTTGGATAGGTCGAGGAGGTACAGAACCTTGGCCTCCGCGGTCTCCAAACCTAATTGCATTGGATTCTTCTTGCTCGGAGGTTTCACTGAATATTTGGTTTATCCAGCAAACAGTTGAAAAGTCCCGAAGGAATTAAGGCTCGCTAATCCGCATTCTTGATTGACACAATTCGCACACACACGGTATATTTTGAAGGTGTCCGCCAATCAATGCGTCTCAGAATTAGAGTCCTGTATTGCCGCTGGGGGTGCTCAATTTCAACATTTGTTATCACCTAGTACACCATTGCTGGTACTATTTTCTGTCGGAATATTTTTTCTGGATGCAGTAATGATGTATTCTTATAATTAATAAATTGAATGAATTGTTAATTACCTTTCCAAATTTAGTTGTACTAGTTTATTGTAAACAATGTTTAAAATAGGTTTTCATCACATTGTAGTTCGGAAACGAGGCGTTTTCGGTGGAATGTTTATTGACACATATTATCTTATATTTATGCAAGGATTATCATACTGAATTTTTTCGCAATATTAACGATACACCCTTGTATTATATATATATATAATATATTATATATTATATATATATATATATATATATAATCATATATATATTATATTATATATATATATATATATTTTATAGTATATATATATATATATATATAAATTTTTCTTCCTTGCTGCTCATAGCAGCAAAATGATAGATAACTACCTCCGTTTGCATTGCGTAGCTATGTGGTGAACTCATTAAGCTAATTGTGTCAGTCTTTGAATTCTCCTGTAGAATTGAGATATTAATGTTTTGAGCCTTTTCAGAGTAGAGAAATATCTTTCTGGGAATCAAGAGAGAGAGAGAGAGAGAGAGAGAGAGAGAGAAGAGAGAGAGAGAGAGAGAGAGAAGAGAGAGAGGAGGAGAGAGAGGAAAGGAGAGAGAGAAGAGACGAGAGAGAGAGAGAGAGAGAGAAGTTAATTTCTTAACAATCCAGATGAGACTGTATAGATAAAATATATTTAAAAATTTTTAAAATTTTTAATAGATGTCAGTGGAATGACTTTGCGGAGATTGGTAAGTAGTATGGATTAGGGTTGGTTGACTCACCAGGTGCGGTGCGGTGCGTGGTGCGCTCCATTTTGGTGCGGTGCGGTACGGTGCGCCACTGCAAATCTAGTGTACCGGTTGCGGTTGTATTTTTAAAATAGAGGTGCGGGATGGTGCGGGAGCGCGGTGCGCATTGAAACGTAGAGGTGCTGTGCGGTGCGGTGCGGTGCGGTGTGACAAAAAATGAGTTTTGGTGCGGTGCGCAAAATTCCGGTGCTCGACCAACCCTAGTATGAATCTAAGGCTCACGAACTTGCTCTCTCGCTGGTGTGAAAGATTCAGCAAGAAAAGGAATTGCCATTGCATTATGTTTTTTTATTTTACATTGATTTCGACACGTGGCATTCTCGTTTCTTCATTAATAGAAAGCAGAAGTTCTGTTTGCAACTTTCAATATGATTGAAATTATTACATTAATATTTGTACGAAAATATTTGAAACGAAGCATCACGTTTTGAAGATGATTAAGAGCAGTTGCTGTCACTAAGGAGTGAAACTGCGATGTAGTGCTTGATTGGGGAGTGGAAGGAGGATATAAGTTGAAATTGTAATTAAACTAATAAATTAATCGCTCGTGATTATAGGTTTCAAAACATTTGTTTTTTTTTAAGAAGGTTCATCTTGACCCATCTTAAGCTCCTCTAAAACCTTTTAAGCTCCTCTAAAAAATTTTAAACTCCTCTAAAACCTTTTAAGCTCCTCTAAAACCTTTTAAGCTCCTCTAAAACCTTTTAAAACCTTTCTATATCGTAACAAACCATATTTTCCACCCACCTTGTTTTGAATTTCGTGCTAGCTTTTGTCCATTTGGTCTCCGGTTAAACCTTTCCCATTTTTTTCTATTAAAATAATTGTCTTCATTGGTAACCTAAAATAGTTGCCAGTTAGTTTTCATTGTGCCAATAAGTTTCTAATGTGTTGTACTCTATATGAATGTGAATAGCAATAAACACACAACGCCGTTGGATATTTCTTTTGTGCCTTCAACAGTCACATACCTAAGATCTTCATGAACCATAAATGTGTTTTTCCTATTTCCATTACATATATACTCAAAATGTGTTTTGATTATTATTTTTATTATTCTAGTAAATTTAAACTAAATGATTCAAGCCATTAAAAACTTTTCATAGTTTAAATAATTTAGGGGGTGTTCAGACCCCCTGAATTCCCCCCTGGTTATGGCCTTATATATATATATATATATATATATATATATATATATATATTTATATATTATTATATATATATATATATATATATTATTATATTATATATTATTATATATATATATATATATTTATTATTTTGTAAATATCAATATATATCTATAAATATTATATAGGCCTATATATATATATACCGCATCTATACTCAAAAACTAGATAGGTACAAGAAAAACTTGATAAAGATATGGAATCTGCGTATGAAATTTGTACGGAAAATGAAAAAAAAAAAAAATTTATTTTTTTTTTATTTTTTTTATATCTCAAAAACTATGAATTGTTTGAAGAAAACTAATATTCATATGATGGAAATTAACTTATGAAATTTGTATTGATAAAAAAAAGCAAAAAAATTTTTTTTATACCAATAACATATTTGGAATCACATTATGAATTTTTTTTTAGGGGCTCGAGCCGACGGTGGACAGAGGGGGGACGAAGTTCCCCCGTCGTCCCGGGAGGCCGAGGAGACCCCGACTTCTTTGCAATCTTCGTGCAGGATTTACCCTGGGGTATTTTTCTTAGTTAAAAAAAAAAAAAACAATTTTTTTTCACATTTTTTATTTTACAATTTCATACCAATAATTCTAAATATATTAATAATTTTCTTGTATCTATGTAATTTTGAAAATATAAAAAAAAAAAAAAAAAAAATAAAAATTTTTTTTTCATTTCTTCCATAACATATTTTCATACGCTGATTCAATATATTTTATACATTTTTTTTTTCCCTTTTTTAGTTTTCGAAAGATATGATGCGGGTACTCTTCTTTTAGTTTCTCACCCATATATATATTATATATTATTATATATTATTATATATATATATATATCTATATTATATATATATATATATTATATATATATAACTATTATTATATATATAATATATATATATTATATTATATATATTAAATTATAGATATATATATATATATAGTATATATATATATATTATATATATATATATATATATATATTATTTATAATATATATAGAAAAACAAAAAGAAAAAGACAAAAATATATTATATATATATATTATATATTTATAATTATTATATATTAATATATTATATATATACAGTACTGGCATATTTATTATGGATTTTTTAAAAATTTGCTTTTTCTTGAATTAAAAAGGTTTGAAATTTTAATGTTTTTTTCAATTTTTTTAACTTATTTTAATACACCAGGATAATATAAAATTTTTTTTATTTATTTATCAAACTTTAAAGTTTTGTGTGGCAGTATCTGGCAAAAATGACAGATTTGGTGAATTATTCAGTGTTTATTATATTTTCACGTTCAGTTGCTATCCTGCTTTCACGGGAGTTGTGTGTGTTAGCGATGATTTACACCTTTTATTATTTGTTATAATTAGTGTATACTAGTGTTTTATTGTATTAATTTAATAATAATACCATTATTTTCAGATATTTTGGTAGTTTATAAAAGTGATCAAATATGGGTAAAGTTAGTGATTTGAGTCCACGGAAAGTCGGACAGATTAATGTGTTATTGCAAGTGAGCAACTTAAAACAGAAAGAAATTGCAGCAAAACTTGGGGTTTCAACTCAAACAGTTAGTAATATTAAAAAGAAATTGAAATACGGTCACAGTTTGAGCTCAAATAGGGTTGGCAAATGTGGAAAGAAAAGAAAAACAACACCCAGGGAGGACAGAAAAATAGTTCAAATGGCTCTGAAAAATAGAAGACTATCATGTAGGAAGCTTTCCAATGTTCTATCAGCAGAGGGGATTATTATTTCTATAAAAACCGCCAATAGGAGGCTATTAGATGCTGGATTAAAAGCCTATCGTCCAAGAAAGAAGCCTAGACTAACTTTAGAAATGAAACGGGCACGTAATGCCTGGGCTCAGACTCA
>JABUQX010061408.1:15000-17737 GCA_015478945.1 Trachelipus rathkii
ATAAAACTGTTATTATAAATGATGGGGGAGGATTGGAAGAGTAACTTAATAATAATTAATAATAATAATAATAATAATAATAATAATAATAAAATAATAATAATAATAATAATAATAATAATAATAATAATAATAATAATAATAATAATAATAAATAATAATAATAATAATAATAATAATAATAATAATAATAATAATAAATAATACATAATTAATAATAATAATAAATAATATTTTAAAGCAGTAAATATTATTATTATTGATTATTATTATTATTATTATTATTTTATAAAAATTATTATTATAAATTCATCATTATTTTTGTTTTTATTTTCATTTTTTATAAAATTAAAATTAATTTTATTTATTTTTTTAAATTTCATTTTTTTTTCCCGAATTTTATTTTAAGGGAATAAATTTTTATTTTTTTTATTTAATTTTTCAAAAAATTAAAAATTAAAAATTCAAATGTTTGATATTTTATTTTATATTTTATTATATTCTATTATAGAAAATTTTTTTAAATTATTATTTAATTATTATTATTTTATTATTCTTTTACTCTTTTTCATCATTACAATATTTCAAATTATTTATTATTATTATTATTATTATTATTATATTATTATTATTATTATTATTTTTTGTATTACTATTTTATTATTAATTATTATTTATATTTATAATTATTTTATTATATTTATTATTATTATTTATTATTATATTATTATATATTATTATTATTTTAATTAATATTTTTATTTTTATCTTTTATTTTTATTTTTACTTTTATTTTTTATTTTTATTTTTATTTTTATGATTATTGATTATGATTATGAATTAGATTTATGATTATGATTCATTATTAATTATTTTATTAGTTATTCAAAAAAGATTATCCAGATAGGAAAATTAGGCTTATGAAAGTTTTTTATTATTATTATTATTTATTATTTATAAATTATAATTATTATTTTATTAGTATTTAGTAATGGATTAGTAGTATTATTAGTAAAAATGGTATAATCGTTGTTATTATTAAATTAAAACTAAAATAACTTTAAGATTATTTTAAAAACGAAATTAAAAATTAATATTTAATATTTATTTATTTTATAAGATATTAAATTAAAAAGAAAACTGAATATTAAATTTTTTTGTTATTATTATTATTATTATTAGTTATTATTATTCATTATTATTATTATTATTCATTATTATTATAAAGATGGAAAGAAAAAAAAGTTATTGGGAAAGTTAATCTATTATTATTATTATTATTATTATTATTATTATTATTATTATTATAACTATTATATTATTATTATTATATATTATAATGTTTACCTAAATTGTTATTGTTCTTGTTATTGCTTTTCTTATATTTTTCTATTATTTTTTTATTATTTTTTTATTATTATTTTATTATTTTTTTATTCATTACTTATTATTATTATTATTATTATTTATTTTGAATCATTACGATCTCTCCTTCACATCATATTTTTATTTTTATTTTTTTTTATATTTTTATTATTTTTCTTATTCTTCTTATTTTATTAAATTCACTTCTTGTTCTTCTCATATTTTATTAATATTATTATTATTATTATTATTTATTATTATTATTATTATTATTATTAATTATTATTATTATATTATTAGTTATTTTAATATTTATTTATTAGTTCCGTTTGAGTGTTGACCTTTTGACGCCGAATCCAACCGGGAATGACACGTTCTCTGTGTCGCCTTGGAGGCATGGGAGGTGGGAGTTTGGTGGGGATGGAGTAGGGGCTAGGGAGAGTGGGGGTTGGGGGAGTTAGGAAGGATGTGCCAGTAGAAGGAGGTCGGAAGGGGAGGGGGAGGGGGGCAACGAGATTCTGGACAAACGGCCTACGCCTAACCATTCTATTCCTTCTGGATATATATATATAATATTATATATATTATATATATATAATATATATTATATATTATATATATATATATACTTATTATAATATATTATATATATATATATATATATTTATATATATATATATATATATAATATATATGATATCAGTGGCGATCCAGTAAGTTTTACTACCTACGTGCTCTCTCTCTCTCTCTCTCTCTCTCTTATATATTAAATATACTATATATATATTTATATTTATATAATATATTATATATTATTATATATTATATATAATATACTATATATATTATATATATATAATATATATTAATTTACTTGAGTTATCTCACTTGTAAAACGTTTTTTTTTTAACTTAAACGTTTTCTTATGTTTGATTCATATTGACTGTAATCATATAAAGTCACTCAAAATTCACAACACCATCCTCCGCCATTCGATCTGGGCATGAACTGCCGCCATTTTTAATGGGCTTTAAAAGCGTTATTTAATAGCGGTTATTCTTACCTTTTTTCGTTTTAATTTTGCAGAGATATTTTATATTCATTATGTAATAATTTCATTTATTTGAACAACTTTCGCAAAAAAATAAGAGATTTTTATCGTAACATTATGAATTTGCAAAAACAATCGTTTCTATAATGTTAACTCGTGCTGAGCACGAGTAGCACGAGTGCAGGTCGATATATATTATATATATATATTATTATATCATTATATATATAAATATATATATATATATATATATATATATTATATATATCATATATATATTATATATAATATATTATAATTTTAATATTGTATAATTTTTGG
>JABUQX010061409.1:0-27573 GCA_015478945.1 Trachelipus rathkii
TAATATATATAAATATATAATTATAATAATATATATATCAGCTTTTATATGATATTAGTATGAGTTATTCATTTAGGTCATCTAATAGATTTATTTAATATAAGTTATATATAATATATTAATCTTTATTACTGTTATTATAATATATATATCATACTCTTTTGAAAAGTTTGCCAGGATCCGTAAGGAAGATCGGAATTAGATAAATGGAGATTTCAGAGACAGATACGACACACATCACTCTTCTAAACACTGCACCACACAGATCACGGAAGTTCCAGACTTCGAATTCCGTCTGACGGAAGAGTAAATCGTCTGTGACTCATTCATTTATAGGGGCTGGCCTTTGAGTACTAGCATTTATGGGATGAGAGAACCGGGTGCTTTAAAAACTACGTTTGAAGGTCTTTTTTGGGGACGTGGCTGCCTAGTGGTTAGAGCATCCGTTGTTGTTAACTCAGCAACGCGTGATCCACGTTGTAATCCCGCTGACTGAAGAGTTGAAGAATCTCTTGACTCATTCATATATATATAATATATATATATAATATATATATAATATATATATATATTATATTTTTATAAGTTCATGGTGCAGACAAATATGTTTTTTTTCGTGTTTTTATCTTCATATAATGTTTTATAGTGATATCTAACAACAGAATTCAGTGATAAATTCAAAAATTTAATATACAAAATAACAGTAATTATTAAATATTATTTCGTTACTTGTTGACGCATTGTACACTTGCAGTGACAGGATTCGACGCCTAGATACTTTTGTGGCTAAATTTACCCGAAAACAATGAAAATCTGTTAAACAAACTAATGATCAATGTTTAGGTCGAAATTTAACTGCATTATCTAATCATAATAGAATTAGGTGGGTTTACTGCATCGTCGATACATATAGGTTAGGCTTGAAGGTTTACTGCCTCTCGGATAAGGATCAGGTATGATCATGTTTTATTATGTATACTACGAATCGTAAAGAGGCGACACAAAGCAATTTACGGAATCCTTTACCACAAACATTAATATTTTTTAGTATTACTATTAAATTCTTTCACGCATCAGCACTAAACCCGTTTTCTTTACCATGCAAAATGAGCAATTTTCCTTATTCATTAATTAAATTTTTATAATAAATATTATTTCTATCTTTTTACGTTCATCGTGAATTCAATTGCTAGAATCATGACTAAAAGTAATGACTAAAAAAAAAAAAAAAAAAAAAAAAAAAAAAAAAAACTTGCGTAAATATGATCATTCAACTATAAGTCCTATATATATATATTAAGGTAGTCCTTAATGTATTACAAATATATGTATATTAGTATTATCTATATATTAAATAGTATAGAATATAATAGTTTAGTGAGTATAAGAATATATATATATAATGATGATATTACAAGTATATTATTATTAATATAATATATATGTATATGTATAATAGTTATATATTATTAATACTAGGTATTATATACCTTAGTTAATTCATGGTATAGAACATAATCTCATATACTATCTTTTGTAATATATATATCATAAATATAATATATATATTCTTACTATAATATATATATATATATATATAATCTAATAATTATATTAAAAATATTAATATATATTATAATAGATATATTATATATCTTCAATAATAATTAATCGTATATATATAAATATTATATATCATATAATATATATAATATCATTATATAATGATATATATAATATAAATATTAATATTATATAATATTATCTAATATATATTATATGTATATATATAGTACTTGTTTTCAATGAGAATTCACTTATATTAATAATAATACTTATTATTATTAGTTACCACGTAATGTAATTTAAATTGCAATATTAAGTCATTTATAATCATGACCGATCTTACTGATCATTTTGCTTGCTTTGTTCAATGCAATGTATAAAAGATCCAAACCATAGGAACTGTTAAATATAAATAATCATCTACATTACAAAGTGCTAACAAATCCACGAGAGTTCACTTACTATCGCCGCAACTAATCTCTATCGCCTCTCTCTCATCTATCATTCTATCTATTTCTCACTTTCTCTAATCTCTATCTTATCTCTCTATCACAGATTAATTCACTTAATCACATCACATCATAAAATTTCTATAACTTTCAACACCGTATTCACTAAGCCACAGATATAAGACTATGTCTACACTCAAACTCAGACAGATTCATATAACTAATTTATCACTCATCAGATCCAGCCTTTCCCAATGTAGCTCAATCATGTTTGACAACTAACTAATACTACCTTAAAAAAGGATACATTTTTAGATTCCTGCGTAAATTGTACCATATGAAATATAAGTAACTATCAGCTTAATGAAATAAATTAAAAAAATAACGATTATATGTATGTCGTAATGAAAAAATCTACGCAAAAGATCGATGCTTGACATTTTCATTATACAGTCACTACTGCAACACAGCGGAGTGCCATTGTTAAACTTACACGCGCATCAAGATATTCTTGAGAGCTATTATCACTGTCACATTCTACTATCAAGTTTTATACGTGCACAGTAAGTAATTTAAACATATTCAGAATACTATAACAATATATTATATAAATTCTATATATAACTACAGATTATATCCTTACCCTTAGCATATCTATTATCAGATATTGACATATCACTATTCCTAGATGATTACTATAGATTAATATTAATATACTTTACACTTCATACAGACAGATTTTACTTAATACTACTCCACGTAACATCCAAGTAATTCTACTTAATATGTCTATCACTATCTTCTGATTAAGACTAGATAATTCACTTAGTACACCTCCTATAAGTGCAGATATATTATCAATTACTTTAAGGTACTTAAGGTACTAAAGCTTTGATGTTCGAATAAAATCTTGCACCACAAATGTTACTTAACACTAACACAGATTTTACTACTCTAAACACATATGGCCGGTACGGCGGCTCGCCGCCCGACGGGGAAACATCGGGAAGGCCGTTTCCAATACGACTTCACTTGGACAAGAGCGTGCGCGAGCGACCCGCCAGACAACCAAATCCCACAAGAGCGGGGATTTCCGGCCGAACAAAGTCCCAGAGGGGGGAAATAGTATACCTGGCGTCCGCAAGGCCGAGGACCCAACTCCGCATCCCAGATTCGCTGGAGTCAGTTACCACTCAGGTACTACTAGTATGTAAATAACTCACACCCAACCTAACATTAAACGAGTCTCAACTTCAGGCATACATCGTTAATAAACATAGTTTGAGAAATATATTTCCTACATTTTTATTCCACTTTTTTTCTAAATTAACAAAGATTTTTTAAAGTTTTCATATATAGAAATTATTTCTCACGCACCTCACTATTTACAATTTGAATGGTATTTCTGACTTACTCGTAGCACTTAACAGTTTTTCAGATCACATTACTGACGGCTAATCGAGGCTGCACTAGTACTATATATATGATAAAGTATATAATACATTATAATAATAAATATATAATAATATTATATTAATATATAATACAATTCTGTATTTACTTACATATAGTCATATATATATGCATGTATATATGATATAAAAGTATACGATATATATGAATTATTACTAATTTATTAGTATATATATAATTAACAGACTTGAGAATGGTTCAAGTACTATATACACACGCTACACTATGTTCACTATTTAAACAAAGACATGATGCATATTCACCTATAGACTAACTAATTTAACATATTAGACCCCATCTATACTATCTGAATATGAGCTAATGTACTCATTATGTCGTATAGGTCATACCATTAGGAACACTTACAATAGTAATATTCCCTATAGACATCTTAGTCGAGAATGTGAGTTAATAAATATTAAGTGTACTAAGATGTTGCCAATATACATTGAGTAAACAATTTTTCGCTAACCTTTTTCCAATAGCCTTTTCTAAAAACCTTCGCATTCCATAGAGAATACATAGAAGCTAATGATGTATCCCTAGATATTCCCTTCAGGTCATAAATTGGTGAACACGAGGGTCCTCTGCTATTGCGACTCACTATCTCTTTAAATCCTAACTTCTTCTCTACCAACTAGTTTCCAGTCGATCACAAACCCACCCGCTAAGTATACGTGAGCTACCTCTCCTGTACGGCCCCGCGCAGATAAACGAGGTACTTAAATATGATGATAAATTCACATGTCATAACTATATTACCAAAAAGAATTTCTTTTTTTCCAAAAGAGAGACAATTTAAAATGTGTCATTTTTATTTCAAAACTATTAAAAACATTTTTATCTATATAACACTAATTTTGCGATCCTAAAATACCGTTACCTCATTGATAATCTCCATCTACAGACCTATTATTTGTCTTAAACACATTAGTTATTCCCTCTTTCAAGGCCGACCCTTGACAAACCTTCCGGCCATATACAAACTGTACATTTTTAGTAAAGGCGCTAAAATCTAAATGGCTAAATTTATTTTTATCTATAAATGTAAATAGCACAAAATCCAGAGCGTCGATTATACTCTTTATCCATTTATATTTACTGCTGTTATACTTATCTGCTTTTACTGGTTTAAACATCAGTCATTGACATTACATACCGCTTATAAAGGCATGTAATCAGTAAAATTCATATAAAAAGTGTTACCTATACCCTCTAAGGGCATGTAGTAAGCTTTTTGTGTCTGCTTCTTCTTGACTACTCTTTAAACTTGGCTTTATCATGGCTTTAGACGTCACATACATTACATTAGCCTTAAGCAGTAAATCAGTAAATCTAATAATACAGTATAAAGTAACATCATTTCAGTATGCTTTTGTTTTACTTGCTTTAACTGCTTTAAGACTTTCTGCTTTACTTACTCTGCTTTAACTTTCTGAGGCTTTCCTGGCCTTTATTAAACTTTCTGCCTTTACTCTGTTTTATAACTTTCCTGAGCTTTACTGTTTTAAAACTTTCGTTGTTTTACTGCATTTAACATCTCATGATTAGTTATTTAATCCAATTAGGGTAAAAATATTGGTATTATTAAATTTATATTGTATTTCTTTCTATTCATTTTATTTTAAACTTTTTGCTCTTATTTATTTTCGTATTTCATGTATTTTCATGTATGTGTTGTTATTTATTGTTCTTTTATTATTTTCCCTTTTTTTGTTTTGCAAAAAAGGGCTTAACGTGTATTATTGTGCCTTCCAATATGGTACTCTATTGTTATTATTATTTAGAACACACTACACACACCACTACACACACCTACACACCCACATCCGCTACATCACACACACACACACACACAACCTCACACACCCACACGACACCACACACCACAACGTCCCTCCACCCCACCCCCTCCTTTTCCGTCTCATCATTTCTATTGCACCTGTCTTTGTTCTTCATCCTTTCGTCTCGCTTTCACTCCTTCCCTGCCCTGCTTCCTTCTCACCGTCAGTCGGCCCTGTTCAACACACTACTACGTCTTCCACTTTACACCCTTTCCACATATCACTAGGGTTATCTTATTAATTTATCGGTAACAACATTGTTTTAATTATAGCCTCAACGTTTACATTTAGTTATATTACTTGCATTGACTGCCACTCATAATTATACCTAATAATTTGAATTCTCAAAGCTTTCTAAATGAATATACTCTATTAATTTAAAAACATTAATTATTTATTTTGAACAAAGAATTTTTTAACTCTTATTAACGTCGTTCATCATTTCACTGGTTTTGCACTCTCAGGTATTTCTATTAAATGGCCATTCTCCAATACATGTTTTAAAAATAATCTTTTACTAAAATTTTATGACGAATTTTTGATTAAATAACGTAGTATTTTTTACCCACTGTACCTTTAATAAAAAGTTTAATAATGTCTATTACCCCAAAGTCTACGGTTATTATCCCGTTTAGTAGTCTTTAACATGTATTATAGCCTTTCTACAAATAATCACCGAGAGTCTAGCCTTAATGCATCAGAATGTTTTAAAGTTCTAAGTTATTTGACTTTATAAACAATGTTTTGCCGAGTTGTTACGAGATTCTTATACTTTAGTCCATGTTAATGTATTATGACTAGTTATAATAATAGACACAAAATAATAGGTTTTCTTCTTTCTGTCTAACATCTAACATTAGTACAATACTGATTTACAAATCTGTTCATCTAAGTTCTTACGAAGTTTTAAACTAAATATATCATATTAATTGTCCACTAATTCACATTTATATTAAGTCATACCACTCTCACCCCGTCATGTTACACACGAGTCAAAAATGATGTTCCATAAGTTTTCATCTTCCTAAATAGAGTTTATCCGGAGCGTGTTTCTCTTACTACTACTATTTTATAATCTATTGTTCCACATTGACACATTCATCCACGGAAATACATCAAAACCCGGTCACCTCCTTTCCGAGATATCTGACAACCTGGACCCCTTCTCCCTCTCTTGTAATAAACTGGGGTGTTGGTATGGATTAATCCCTGTACCTTTTGAATATCACAGTGGGGTCACGACCATTTAAGGTCTTCTTAAATTCTTCAGGGTCTAACAATAATATTTCTTCTCAATATTCTTTCTCCATATCTTCCTGTAAAAAATGTTGGTGCACCCACACCTAACTAAACAGATATGCCAGATACCCTAAACCTTCTACTAGTGCCTAAAATTAGGATAAAAGCCCCCTTTCTCGTAGATCGGGCTAATAATTAATCCATTAGTATACCTCCGCCAGGTCAAAAGGTAATTCCAGTATAAACAAGAATTGAATATTGTTCTATCTAATTATGTTTATAAATATATCTTCAAAGCCTGTAACAACTATCAGCTTGGACTCGTGTACAGAAATCCTTTAAGTACTTAGCTAAGTCAAGTGAGAATATGTTTTTCCTTTAACTTGTGATTGGTGCCGGAGTATGTTATGTCTAATCACCGTTAGTTCATTAAAAGCTATAACCACCTAGGACGCTCAGCATGTAGCCCCAACACCGCAAAGGCCATATTCAAGCCAACCCGCACTACGCTACGGTCAGCGTCCCGCCGCGCGTCCCCGTCGCACCTCGCTCAGCGTGCGCTTCGTCACGCAGGCGCAAATATTCTTCACGTACGCGTACCTCGAAGCCGCCGCGTGCGCCCACCTGAACAGGCAGCTATAATTATTCAACGCTCAGGATCATGAAATATTAATATATATATTATTATATTTAAAGTATATAATTATCATATATATAATATAGTTATATACATATATTAAATCTTCATAATTAAATAATTATATATATTCTAATATATCCCCATATTCTAATAATTTTACATTGATAAATAATATTATAAATTATATAAATATAAATATCATATTATAATATAATATCTCATATTAATTCTATATTATATATCTTATAATATATATATATATATCATAATTAATATACTAATATATTATATATATTATATTAATATAGATATCTATATATCATCTATATATATATCTATATATAGTATTATATCATATAAGTTTAAATATGATTATCTATATTATAATATATATTATATTACATTGTCGTGTGTGTAATTAGCTTCAGTACGAGTGTAATGCTGTCATCAATGGATGTATGTAATTACAGTGCTAGTGATTATGGCGCATCCGTGTGATAAATTTAAGATCGATATAGTAGTATGTGTTGCTTAATATGTGTAGAGTGTATAGATTCACTAGTAAGTGTGAACTGTTTTATAAGAGATTAATCATTCAAATATAGGTTGCCAATATCAAAGATTGACGCCATTAATGATGGTCATAATCAATAGATAGACCACTCAAAGCTGAGTACCTAGAGCTAAGTTGTTAAAAGGTTGTGGTATCAAGCCTAGAGCAAATCTAAAATCCTGAGAAGTCATCAAAGTTGAAGGCATTAAATAAGCTGAGGCATCAAAAGTTGAGCTCAAAACTGACAGGTTCAATCTAAAAAGTATGAGGCATCCAAAGCTGAGGCAGTCAAAGTTAGAGGAGCAACAAAAATTCGAGTGTAGTAGGGCGCGTAATGTGTATAAATGTGTTAAATGATTGTTGTGATTGTTGTGTGTGTGTGTGTGAATGTATTAGTTGTGTGTGTGTGTGTGTGTATGTCGTGTGTGTGTCGTTTAGGTCTAAATAATTAATAACAATGGCAGAAGTAAATAACACTAAGTACTGAATAATAACAATAAAAATCATAAAATGTTTAAATAAATTATTACAGTCTTATTATGTGTAAGATAAGTGTGTGATCTGTGAAGTGCATGTTGTGTATCTAAATACTAAAATAAAATAATATTCTCATTGATGTAAATAAATGTTCTTTCTATAATGTAACAATCAAATAGTATAAAAAAATATAATAAATGTTTAATTAAAATTATACTTATATTGTAAGTAGATGTATGTGCGGTGTTAGACTGTGTGGTGCGTAGAGCAATGTGGGTGTGATAGACGGTTGTGGTGTGTGTGGTGTGATGTGTGGTGCCCATGGCTGTAATTAGGTGGTTTCTAAGCCCTCATGACCTTATATCGACTCAAAGTTAGGCCTGAAGCTATTCTAGCGATCAACTCATACGCGCATGGGCAAGAGTAGACGTCGCACACATATTTTTGTCGAGCCGCAGGCGCGATCGCTGGACGGGGTCGGTGAACGCCGGAAATAGTTGCGCCGCGTGTGTGACAGGGCTGCACTGTGCGCTTACATCGGACGTGGCAGCGAGAATCTGCTGGCGGACGTCAACACTGCAAACAAAAATGTCGGTTTGCTGTGGGGTTTTTGCTCTCGTCGCTTGGCGGGTGTGTGGAAGGAACTGCTTCCATCGACCGCAACCATTGAGCGTTCGCGTCTCACGTTGTAATGCTCGTGAGATGCGCGACCATCCTACGTTTCTCCAGGAACTCCCCTAGAATTTACATGAACATTTATCATAACCGTTAGCGAAGTGGACACCAACTATCTCTCGTAAATACCACACCATGAATACATACAAGTTTCATTTTATTATAAGTGAAAAAAACTAATCTTACCTTCTTACCTACTTAGGATCTTACCGAACTCAATACATTTAGATCGAGATTTTATGAAAAATAAGATCTTTATAAAATATTAAAATAAATATAATTATATAATAATAGACAATGATATTCTTTAGTCTATATAAAGTAGGACTATTGTTTATCGTCGCGTATATCATATTTAGACCTGGTATTTAAGGGATTTTCAAATTAATAGTATTCTATATCACATTCTTACAAACAGGCATGCTACTTCATAATTTAGGCCTATATAATAAGAGTCGCTAGACGTTACGTTTTATGCACAATACTCTTAACATTTCATTATTATATAACCATTAAAGATAAATAGGTCAAGTATTATGAACTATATATTTTCGACCTGGAATCTAAGGTCCACTAATAATATATATTCTGAGAGTTATCGCTGGGAGTTGATCTAATACATATAAAATAAAGTCGTATATATTATTATTACTCTTTCATATACTCAAGAACATTACATATTTAACTGTAGAAGTATTAGAGTCAGTCAGTATTTCGAGGTATATCTGTAATAATCACTCAGGTACGTTCTGAACTAGGATTCTATAAGTCTTGCATGTTTTTCTTATACAAGGCCTACTATGGTAATTAAAGTCTCAATTTATAAAAGATATTCAGTTATCTAAAAAATAATAATATAATAAAGTAAAAAAATTCTCGAAAATATATTTCTATAAAAACAACTAATTTAATGAAATGAATTTTAGGTCCATGTTGTAATAACTAATTATGATGTTTTTTATGATGAGCGTATCTCTACTATAATAATAATGTAATCGTTGAGATTATAAATAATATCTGGTTATTTGATCCTGCCGGAACACCACCCGTATTCATAATGGGGTCAAAAACTCCATAAGCTTAAGATTTCAAAGACCTGATTCTAAGTTATCAGTATAATGAAAAATACATAATTCATACTAACATTTATAAATATTTAGATAATCAAAGTCTAAGGATTGAGAGTACATTTAAAAAAATCCATTTGATTTTAGTAAACCATCTAATTGAAGAGTAAATCTATCATAATATGAACTCGCCATGTAATTTGAAAACATTGAGATTTGAAGAATTGAGTCATTGAAAAGTTTTCGTATATGTTGTTTACTATATATTCAGACAGAGATAATATACTAGTTACATACCTTGAATATCAACAAACAAATTATCAACAAACAGCGTATGGAGATAATAGATGAGTAAGGGACGATTTCTTATACAAGAGGGGCTGAATACTACCTTATCCAATGCTCTCCAGTAGTAATGTGACTGGAGCTAAGTGTTAAATATAAAGAAAATTCGTGTATTATTGCTTAAAGGTCACTTGCTAGACAATTATATTGCACTTTTTGAGAGTAACAAACGATTCTTCTCATAAAAATTTTAATTAGATATTAAATTTTTCTGTTAGATAAGAAGTTCGTAACTTGATTATGTACCAATATATTAGATCTTTCTCATCTACTATAACACAAAAACTTTAATAGATACAAGTGTAATATTAAACACACAACTCTCTTCACTTGAATGAGTTGCACACAAATTCACGATATACAACACCCTTGTATTAGTCCGAAATGGTTATTAAGTACATAAACGATGAATTGATTTTTCAAAGTAAAATCTACCATGTTGTTATATATAAATTTTTGACGATGTATAATAAAGCTTTCAGAAAGATTGCGAGCTTGAGTGAGAGAAATACGTTAGTCATCTACGCTGACACCTTTACACTTTAAAACACCCAAGAGCAGCTGTTTTTTTTATATTATGACTAGTAATATACAACACTAACCTAGAGCCACGGGACAGCGCCTGCAGGTGAGGGTGTTGTGTGCACCCTCATGATAATGTCCGTGCAGTGATACGATAAAGTAAGCGAGGATGGCACATGACGCAGGCTTTTTGGGTAGTGTGGGGTAGTGCTTAATTTCTAGGTAGGAAATACGAGAATGAATTGATAGATAGATATGCTGTAACAGAACATGAGGTGGCAGTGTAAATGAATAGCTGAAATGCAAATAGAGCAAGGAGCATACTAGAGCCGAGAGCTATGAAGTAAATACAAAAGTAATAATCAAACAAATCATGTGCAGAATAACAACACACAATAAACTTACAACACACCTATGAATACTAAACGTAGGAGATACGAAAGTGTAGTGTACTCGAGTGAATAAGCATACCTCGAAACATTACCAACTGAGAGAATACACTCATATAATATAGATAAAAAGAAGATAAAAAGTACCAACAATCGCTGAGCGCGCAGAGACATAATGAGAGAATACACATGTAATTAGGTAAAAGTAACAAAAGACCGTATAAAGCGGTTTAGACCATGTGCAGATAAACACGACCATTGAACCACACATAAATCTAAAGGGAAACAGAGGTACACCCAAGGCATGAGAAGAACAGTACTGTCCATAAACGAGAGCGAGATACAGGCACGCAAGTTTGTTAATCAGCTGAGTAAGACCTGAGAGAGAAGCGAAGAAAAAAGGCTAGAATGTCCACGTTAAGACAGACATGACATAGATAACAGAGCAGTATAAGCCAGTGTTTAGTATTGACGAATCAAACCCAACAACCGAGAGAGTCTAGTGAAGGCCTTCTCCAAAAGAAGATTCCTCTACAAAATTTGAGGCCTATAAAGTTCACACAGAAATGTTGATATATTGTCAAAGGACTTAGAGATTTACTGCTTTAAAGGTATGTAATGTATGTGAGTTAAAGCAGTAAAGGAGAAAGTTAAAGCAGCTAAGCAGTAAAACAAAAGCTTACTAATCCCTTAGGTGTTAGGCTAACCTACTATTGATTTTCCTGATGTTACTCGCTTAAGGTAGTGTAATGGTATGTGAGTTAAACCAGTAAAGCAGAAAGTTACAACCGTGAAAATAAATATGATTATATATCAGACATCTTTTAAAATTCTCTTACTAAATTTTAAAAAGTTATAAAATTAAAAGTATTAAGTAAAAAGTATTAGTAAAAATAAATGTTAATCAATATATGTGTTAAATAATAGGTTCTGTAATTGAGGTAAATGTTTAGGATCGGCAAAATGTTTTAAGTAAAAATTGTTTAAGATGAAATAAAAATGAATGACTCATAGTGAATATATTTTTCAAAGAAATTCTTTGCATAGTTTACATTGATATCAATATTTATCGTTCGCACGGCGGGCCGCACCTGCGGGGCGGTGTTTCGACTGACTTGTTGCGGACGGCGCATGCGCCAACCTGGTGTTCCACTTATGATAGGGGAGGAACATCAAGTATTAGCTCTGTTCTATGATAGGGGGTAGAATCTGATAAAAGGTAGAAAATGTTAAACGCATAGAGTAGGAATACATCCTAGCAACTTAATAATATAACCCAATATCCGCAAGGTGTCTATGGCGAAGTGTACAGTGTCTGATGGAGCGAGTTGATAGTGATATGGCAGTCGTAAGTGCTATGGGTGAGTGCCATGGTGTGTATAGTGACATCGTGTGTAGGTGTTTATATGAGTGACATATGTGTAATGTGTGGTAAGTAAATGCTGTGGTGAGTTAAGTAAATCTGTGTGTGTGGGTAAGTAAATCTGTGTGAGTGAAAGTAAATCTGTGTGAGTGTACAAGTATACTGTGTGTGCATTAGTAATCCTGTGTGTGTTGTAAAGCTAAATCTGTGTGTGATGTATAGTAAATCTGTGGTGTGTGTGTGTAAGTAATATTCTGTGTGAGTGTAAGTAAATCTGTTGTGAGTGGAAGTAAATCTGTGTTTGAGTAAGTAAATCCTGTGAGTGTAGTAAGATCTGTGTAAGTTTAGTAACCCTTTTAAAATCCTGTGTGTGTGTGTGTGTGTAGTAAATCTGTGTGAAGTGTAAGTAAAGTCTGTGTGAGTGTAAGTAAATCTGTGTGCGAGTGAAGGTAAATCTGTGTGAGTGTAGTAAAATCTGTGGGTGAGGTAAGTAAAATCTGTGTGTGGGAAGTAAATCTGTGTGAGTGTAAGTAAATCTGTGTGTGTGTAAGTAAAAATCTGCTGTGGTGTAAGTGATTATAAAATGCAAAGGGTTGGACGCTATTACTAAGAAGTAGAAACTTTTTTTTATAGCAAACCATGAAACTCATAAGATTATATAAGGAACCATGAAATCATAAGCATATTATATATATATATTATATAATATATTAATAATATATAATATATATAGTATATATATTATTAAAATAAAATATAATTTTTAAATAAATAATTAAGAATAAAAAAAAAATAGATAATATATATATATATATATACTATAGTAATGGAGTAATTTTGGTCATGAAGATTATGTTCCAGATACAGGAAAATAAGCGTAAAAGGACTATATATTTTTATACTACGGAAGTAAGTAAACTTATTAAAAAACCATCGGAAACCATAAGAGCATATATATAATATATATATATATATATAATATATATAATATATATAAAAATATATAATATATATATAATATATTATATATATGGGCTAGTGCAAGTGTCTATGGCGAGTGTAAGTGCTTAAAGTGTTATAAAAATACTAAGAGTGTAAAGTGTCATATGGGCTAGTGTAGTGTCTATGGCGAGTGTAAGTGCGTATAAGTTGTTATAGAAAATACTAACGTCCTAGTCTGAAGCATTCTAACAATTGTAGACTATACACCAATTCGATTTCTCTGCATACCTTATACCTAGGGGTAGACACCCATGATTAGGGCTTTCTAGGCTCAGGGGAGGCTAGAAAAGGCTTGAAAAAAGTGGTCACTGCCAGTTGGCACTATGGTGGCAACTGCACTTTGGCACAAATGTGCATCGTCACTTGGCACTCCATTGGCACTCACCCTTGGCACTCATTGGCACTCATGTGCACTTAGCACTTGCACATCACCTGCACTCGCACCAGCAAAGCTCATGCAGAATATCATGCCATCGACATACTAATTCAGAACATCACTGAATACTTCTGACGGTATTTGGGACCCAATGCAGAGTTGAACCATCAATAAATCTGAGTCAATCAAAGTTGAATGCAGATACAATATTAGATGGCTTAACAAAGATGTACGTCAGTCCAAAGTTGAGCGCATAAAATCTGAGGACCATCAAAAGGTTTAGGGGCACGTGGTAGGCTGGTATTAGGGGTGTACGCTAGGTGAAGGTTGGGTGAGAGTCTAGGTGTAGGTGTAGGTGAAGGCTGGTGGAGGCCAGGGCTAGGTGTAGTGTAGGCTAGGTGAAGGCTGGGTGGCGGCTAGTTGGTTAGGTGTAGGCGCAGTACAGGGCTGGGTGGAATCTTAGGTGTAGCGGTTGTAGGCCTAGGTGGAGGATTGGGTGGAGGCTAGGTGTAGGTGTAGGTCCTAGGTGAGGGCTAGGTGTAGGCTGGGTTGTAGGCTATGTGTAGCCTGGGTGTAGGGTTGGGTGTAGGCTATGTGTAGGCTGGTGTACGGTTTGGTGTAGGCTATGTACAGGGTGTATGCTATGTGGAGGCTGGGTGTAAGCTAGGTGTAGACTAGGGAGGCTAGGTGTAGACTAGGTGTGTGTGTGTGTTGTGTGTGTGTGTGTGTGTGCGCAGCACGGCGCTCCGCGTAACTGATGTACCGAAAATAATCAAAAAATAGGTGCTAAGCCTCCTAAAAGGGTGGCCCAAAAATCTAGGCGTGGGCCACAAATGACCCATGGAAGACCCAAGGTTGGTCGAAAAAATTGGGTGGGACATGTACAACGGTTGCCTGGACGGCAACGTTTGCGGCAACCCTTCTTTCGAAGGGGTTGCAAAAATTTAGGGTTCTTCCCGAAAAAAATTAGGGTTGCCAAAAAATTAGGGTTCTCAAAAATTTGGGTCCTCAAAATTGGTTCTCAAAAAATTTGGGGTTCTCAAAAAATTTGGTCTCAAAAATTTGGTTCTCAAAAATTCTGCGGTTCCCAAAAAACCGGTCCTCCACAATATCCGTGGTCTCAACAAATCCGGGTTCTCAAAAAATCCGGGTTCTCAAAAAATTTGGGTTCTCAAAAAATAGGGTTCTCCAAAAAATTTGGGTTCTCAAAAAATTTGGGTTCTCAAAAAATTCGGGTTCTCAAAAAATCCGGGTTCTCAAAAAATCCGGGTTCTCAAAAAATCCGGGTTCTCAAAAAATAGGGTTCTCAAAAAAGGTCAAGGCCCAAAAAAAAGTTAAGGTAAAAAATTCAGGTTGCCCAAAAAGGTCAAGGCCCAAAAAGGTCGCGGTCAAAAAAAGGTCAAAAAAGGTCGCGGTCATTTTCGTCCGAAATGGTAGCCCTACTACTCATGTCGTTGCCTGAACTCTCGCCCCTTTTTCCGTGCCGCCTATATGAAATGGCAGTCGGTAGAAAAGCTAAGTTCTCATTGGTGCTTTTAAGTTTTAAATAATATAAAAAAAATCTTGAAAAGACTTTTCACTGATTTTGAAATATGGAGAGGTTCAAACTCGAACCAACCTTACAATTTTGATTTTTTAAAAGGCATATTGACTTCTCATAAAAAATGTCCCTTAAAATTTTACACTGCTCTCTCTTCACTTCTTAACAACAACAACAACAATAGTTATCACTCGTTCAGACAAAGGCAGCAATATTGTTTTCCTTAATAAACCTGATTATATCAACAAATGCAACATTCTCTTAGCAGAAAATAATGCTTACTCTCTTCTCACAAAAAAAAAACTTTAAAAAACTCCCAAAACATTTTTAATAACAAACTGAAACACATTCTCTATGACTTTCCTTTACTACACAATGAACTTAAAACTATTCTTCCTAAACTTTCCCAATTTTATGGCGTTCCCAAAACCAATAAACGTAACACCCCCCTCAGACCCATCATCTCCAACATCGACTCTATCACCTATAAATTATCTAAATGGATTGCCAATGCCCTTAAACCTCTTATGGGACATATTTCTTCCTCCCATATTACCAACACTGAGGATTTCATTCTTAAAACAAAAAACATTAACATCAACACTCATAAACTTCTTATCTCTGATGTTGTCTCCCTTTTTACTTCTGTACCTGTTCCTTTTACTATCTCTCTCCTTGAACGTTTCATCATTGAAAATACTGTTACCCTTCCGTATCCTTTCCCTCTTCTAAACAACTCATTCTCCTTACACTTGATCATAATTATCTCCAATTTAACAACACTTTCTTCGTACACAATCACCGTTTAAGCATGGGTTCTCCCCTATCTCCCATTCTGGCCAGCATTTTCATGGAACTTATAGAATTATATCATATTCTCCCCCATCCTCTTCTCTCTAATTCTACTTGGTACAGATATGTTGATGATGTCTTTGCCGCTGTCCCTCTTAACATCAATCCTAATGACATTCTTACTCACATCAACAATATACATCCTAACATAAAATTCACTATTGAACATTCTATCAATAACACCCTTCCTTTTCTTGATACTCTTATGACTTGGTCTCCACATAATAATAACATACAATTTTCTGTTTATAGAAAACCCACTGCTAACCCTAGTTACATACATTGGTTCTCCTCCCATTCCCTTAAAACCAAAATTGGTACTTTATCTTCTCTTTTCCTAAGAGCTCTTAGAATTTGCTCTCCTATTTACTTACAACCTGAAATCAATTTAATTACTTCTATTTTCCTTAAACTTTCCTATCCTTATCATATTATCAACACTGCTCTACGCAGAGCTAAGAACACTTTCTATACTAAACCTATTAAACAGAACATAATTCAAACTTCTTATCTCCCTTTACCTCCTTCAACTCACAACTCTATTAATAAAATACTACCCAAATCCATATATATTTCTTCTTCTAACTTATCCTAACTTACTTCCTTTCAAAAAAAAAATTTTAAACTACAAACACATACTAACACTAACACCTGTCAATGCGTTTATAAAATTCCCTGTTCCAATTGCAATAACTTATATATTGGTGAAACTCATGATTTCTCTCGTCGGAACTATCAACACAAATATGATCTTCAACAAGACAATCACAACATTAACATTAATCTTATATATGAACATTAATCTTATGACACCCATCATTGGCATTGATAATTTACACCTCAGAAAGTTCACAGAATCATTTTGCATTAACAATTCCAATAATTTCAATGTACAAAAAAACGACTTTCAAATTGATCCTACCATCATGAACAACATTTTACACTTCTCACCATTTTTCAAAAAACTAAAACCTAAACGTATTTGATATTTACATTTTGTATTATTTTACTATTATTTATTTAGTCTAGTTAACATCGCATCTGAAAGAGGACCATGATTTAGGTCGAAAGCTAATGCTTCTAATCTTTATAAATTTATTAAGTCTACTGTTAAGTAAATATTTTTAATATAATTTTAAGAAATTTTTCTTCTGACCTGTTACAATCCTTGAACAATCTTTTCATAAGGCATTATTATTTATAAATACTTGTAGCGATTTATGCTATTCTCATCTACTATATATATATATATATATATATATATATATATATATATATATATATATATATATATATATATATATATATATATATATATATATACCACCACTCATGGGCAGGGCCCTTTTCAAGGATGGGGCAAAAAAAAAAAAAAGCAAAAACAAAAAGAAAGTATAACCCTACCAAACTCTTGCCTAACGCAATTCCCTAAGGTGGGCTCAAACGTGGGTCTTAAAGATAGGAAGATTGAATACAACAGAATAAACAGATGGAGGCAAGGAATTCCACAAAATAAATGTGGCTGGAAAGAAGGAGGTACCACAACGAACGAGCCTTGAGTCTCCAATATTTACACAATATTCATGTGAGAGCAAGGCACCTCTTGTGTTACAAGGGCGACGCAGTGGTGGAAGAATGAGAGAGGTCAATTCCCTATAGCGACTGTAGTTGTAATACCTATAAAAAAGAGACAGTGCGCCAACGGGACGTCGCAGAGAAAACTGGTCAATGGAGTCAGAAAGTAGGGGACAGTTTATAGTTTTTTTAGCCTCAACCCTATCCAAAAGAAAGGTGGCACCGGAACCACCCCAAATGTGAGAATAGTACTTTACACAGGGGCGGATAAGACTTATATAACTGGAATAACTGAGCAAAAGGAAAATATATATGCAATCTAAACATAATTTCCAGCTTCTTTGAGGCCGCCTTGCCAACCGAAGTGATATGGGGTCCAAGGCAATTCGCTATTTATGTTTAGACCAAGAATGTTTATGTTGTTAACAGGTGGGACATTATATATATATATATATATATATATATATATATATATATATATATATATATATATATATATATATATATATATATATATATATATATATAATATATATATATATATATATATATATATATATATATATATATATGTTAATGATGCAGCAGATATCATTTTTTTCCGCGAATGCCGATGCGGATGTTTGATTTTAATATCCGCGGATGCATGATGCGGATATATATATATATATATATCATATACACATACACAACAACAATAATATATATATATATATATATATATATAAATATATATACTACTTATATATATATATATATATCAGAGCTGGGCGTTGCGCCTATGCGCCTATGAATTCGTAGGCGCAAAGGTGCATAGGCGCAACAATTTTTAAAAAAGGCGGACTAATCCGCTAGGCGCACGTAATTCTCGCCTATGAACAACAACAAAGCATTATTTTTACCCTTAACTTAGAAGCATGGCTAATGTAATCATTCTAAAATGATTGTAAGACTTTATTACATGTATATAATAATAATATAATATATGTAAT
Source organism: Trachelipus rathkii (assembly GCA_015478945.1). Taxonomy (NCBI): domain Eukaryota; kingdom Metazoa; phylum Arthropoda; class Malacostraca; order Isopoda; family Trachelipodidae; genus Trachelipus; species Trachelipus rathkii. Next base: position 18,940 of record JABUQX010061409.1, read on the forward strand.
ATATATATATATATATATATATATATATATATATATATATATAATAATAATAATAATATAATATATATATATATATATTCTTACTTACTTCTTACCGTAATAATAATATGTAACTAATATATATATATAATAATAATATATATATATATATAATATATATATCTCTAATAATAATATAATAATATATATATATAATATATATGTATATAATATATATAATATATATACCGTATATATATATATAATATAATAATATATATATATATATATATATATTAATAATAATATAATAATATATATAATATATAATATAATAATATAATATAATAACTTAATAATATATAATAATAATATACATATAATAATATTAATAATATATATATATATATATATATGTTTATGTAATAATAACCATATAATATATAATAATATATATATATATGTATATATATATATATAATAATAATAATAATAATATATAATAATAATAATATATATATATATAATATATATTATTTAATAATAATAATAATAATAATAATAATAATAATATATATAATAATAATAATAATATATATGTATATATACATATATAATAATAATAATAATATATATATAATATATATATATATATATATAATAGCTATATATATATATATATATATATATACTTATATATATATATATATATATATGTAACTATATATAAATATAATATATATATATATATATATATATATATTAAATAAAGAACATAAGTGGGAAGGTAAAAAATTACTGCCTTCTCTGGGATTGAACCACCGCATGTTGCAAAATGAGGACAATATCTCGATTTACGACTGAGCTATCCCTCAACCCAAAAAAAGTTGAGTTCAAGAACAGTTTTAAAGCAATCGAGTTCTCTTCAAGGCGACATCACCAGGTGTCCAGCCTGTCATATATATATATATATATATATATAATATAATCTGGGATCGTATATCAATAATATATGTTATAGTAATATGTAATAATAATAATAATAACAGTAATATAATATATGTATAACAACCATGCCAACTTCTTCTATATATACAATAGTAATATCAATAGCCAGCAATAGCCTTAATAATATGTATATGTTGCAGCATAACTGTATGTATGCTTAATATATATGTATGTAGTATAATATATATCTTCAACCTGTAATAATATATGTAATAATAATAATAATAATATATATATGTATATATATATGTATATAATAATATATATATATATAATAATACCAACAATAATAATATATATAATAATATATATATATCACATATATATATATATATATAATCTGGGTTCGAGGAGCAGCAAAATTTTTGAAATCATTTCTTTTGGCTATTTTGGATAATTAAATAAAAATATAAAATTATAAAGAAGAAATTTAAAATACTAAATTGCAGGAGGTGGAGCTGCGTTTCCCAAGTCTATCGTCTAGTCATATGAAGTAAATTTTCCAAATTCTCTTCCACTGGTAGCAAGGGGCTGAAAACCCCTTCAATCACATTTATCTTTCCGCGAATGGTGGTGATATATCGTTTAACATACTAATAGTAATAACAGTGATTGTGGTGATAATGATAAATAATAATAATGTTAATGATAATTTTTAATATGGTGAATAGTGGTAAATAATATTAATATATAGTGAAATATATATAACAAACATACTAATAGTAATAACAGTGATTGTGGTGATAATGATAATAATAATACAGTGTAATATTAGTTAATGAAAATTTTTAATATAGTGAATAGTGGTAAATAATATTAATATATTGTGAAATATTGTGTAGGCATAACAATATTAATATTAAAACATAGTGCAGTGCATCATAATAATAATATTAACATTAAAATATAGTAATTACTGGTGATTAATAGTGAAATATGGTGTTTAGCAATTTAATAATAATATTAATGATGATAATAATAGTATGTATATGAGTGTATGTATGCGTATGTGCGTGTGTATTTATGCATGTATTTATGTATGTATATATATATATGTTTTTACTATTATTATTTTTATATAAAAAGCCCCCCGGTAGTTCAGTGGTAGAGCACTCGCCAAACAAAGCGAGTGTCCCAGGTTCTCAACTGGTCGGGTGGGAGAATGTGAGCTATTTTCTCCTTGGGCTTGGCTTCGCCCTGCTCGGACGTTAATTGAGTACACCCCCTCCTAAGTTAGGGCTCTGCCCGTGAGTGGTGGTGTTTATTTGTAATATATATATATATATATATATATATATATATATATATATAACTAACTTATATATATATTATAATATATATATATATATATATATATATATATATATCTATATTCTATATATATATATATATATAACTTAACATATATATATATATATATATATATATATATATATATATATATATTTATATATATATATATATATATATATATATATATATATATATATATATATATATATATATATTTTTATTATTATTATTTGTATATATATATGTACAAATAAACACCACCACTCACGGGCAGAGGCAATGCGTCAGCGGGGCAAATATTACCCGATATTGGGAACGGGACTCACTTTTGTTGGCGGTCTGCGCGAACTACCGGTATATGAAAATAACAATGAAAGCATAACCTGCTGCATGCATGCGTGCATAAACGCACTTTATCACATACATGCTCGCTACTATACGCTACCATTATTATCATCATTAACCATTATTAGAGGCCCGCTAGCGCATGTTTCACTATTGTCATTGGTATTACTATATTTTATTGTATTATGATATACACTGCATATGACAGCTATTGTATTGTTATGACGCAATATTTCACAATATATTAATATTATTACCACTTATTCACTATAGTAAATTTTCATTATAATATTACTGCGTAATATTATCATTATCACCACAATCACTGTTACTATGTATGTTTGATACTGTATTTCATAACCTATATTGGCCATTTACCACTATTCACCAGGTATCATTAACATTATTATTGACTTATCGTATCTGTCACTGTTACTGTGGTATGTTTCCAAGCATTTATATCACCACCATTCATAAATGGGGTGGGTTTCAACCTTCGGTGTGAGATTGCTCATGACAGACGGTGAACAGCCTCCACACCAGGGCTGGCAACGCCAATTTTGCTATTTTTGACCCAGTAGCATCCCAAAAGCCCGAATGATTTCAGAATCTCAAACCCAGATGTATATACAATATTATGTATACAACCAATAATATGTAGCGCTTAATATGTAATAATAACCAATAATATAATAATAATAACATAATAATATATGTATAATAATATATATATATAATATAATAATATATATATGTAATAATAAATAGTAATAACTGGCATAACAACAATAATAATAATAATAATAATATATATATATATATAAAAATAATAATATATATATATATAATATAATATATATATATATATAATAACTATATATAGTATATATATATATATATATATATAATAATACTTATATATATATATATATATATACTATATACTCTTTATAATATATATATATATATAACTAACATATATATATATGACAGGCTGGACACCTGTTGATGTCGCCTTGAAGAGAACTCGATTGCTTTAAAACTGTTCTTGAACTCAACTTTTGAGATCATGTATCGGCATTATTTCATTTTGCGACTCCCGGAAAACGGCCTTCACCCATGTTCTTTGGCCCAAGACTACTATGTCTTATAACAATATAATAATAATAATAATAATAATAATGTAATAATAACAATAATAATATGTAGAAATCATATATATGCATAACAATAATAATATATATATAAAACTAATAATATTATAATAATAATAATAATATATTTATATAATAAATCTATAATATATAATAATAATAATAATATAATAATATATATATAATATAATATAATAATAATATATTTGTATATAATAATAATAATAATAATATTATAATATAAATAATAATAATAATAATAACAATATATAATAATAATATATATATATATATAATATGCTTTATAAAAAGCATATTATATATGTAGTAGATTTTAATAAGATGATACTAATAATATGTATATATATAAGAAATATAATAATATATATATATATATATGTATATGTAATATGTAATATATATATATATATATATATATATAATAATACAATAATAATATAATAATATAATAATAATAACAATATATATAATAATATATAATAATAATAATATATATATATCTAATATTATTAATAATAATATATATAATAATAATAATATGTAATAATAATAACTATATATAGTATGTAATAATTTTCTCTATTATAATAATAATATATATAATAATATGTAATAATATATATATATGTATAATAATATAATAATATATATATACATACATAATAACTATATAATAATAATAATAATAATAATAATAATATGTAATAACATAATAATAATAATATATATAATAATAATATATGTATGTATATGTATATATATATATATATATATATATATATATATATATATACCATATATAGTAAGTTTTACTGGTTTTAGAATGATACAAGTTAGCCATGCTTCTAAGTTAAAGAATTAAAAATAATGCTTTGTTGTTCATAGGCGCGGAGGGTGGCTCATTGCGCCTATGATTAATACACTTTTTAAAAATTGTTGCGCCTGCGCCTTTGCGCCTACGAATTCATAGTGCGCCATAGGCGCAACACCAGCTTTCTGATATATATATATATATATATATATATATACTATATATATATATATATATATATATATATATATATATAACTGCTGTAATAATATAATAATAGCAATATATATATATATATATAATACATCAGCATCCGCGGATATTAAAATCAAACATCCGCATCGGCATTCACGGATGAAAAATGATATCTGCTTTGCATCATTAACATATATATATATATATATATATATAATAATATATATATATATATATATATATGTATATATATATAATATAATAATAATAATAATAATAGTATAATATATATATATATATATATATATATATAACAATAACTTCTTCCAACCCTTTATATAATGTCCACCTGGTAACAGCATAAACGATGTAGTGCTAAACATAAACATAGCAATTTTAGTTATCCTTCATTGAAAGCTGAGTATCAACGCTGGTATGTTTAGACCATACATGCCTCCTTTTCTTCGGTCCCATTCCGGTCGCTGCTAAATCCACCTGTTGTCTGAAATTCTCACGACTGGTGATTCTGCTGGACCAAGAATTGAGGAACTTTGAAGCATAAGGCCATTTTACTTTCTGACTCCGATGGGCGTGACATGTGTTTGCCAGACATTGACCGGTGTCGCTGCTGTTGACGCCGATTCTTTCCACCGCTAAGTCGCCTAGAAATCGCGCTGCTTTCCCACACGAACCGAGCTTTTTGACCATCCACACAATGGTTTGGGCGTGTTTCCGGTGACGTCCATGGCCCCATTTTTGTGAAACACCAAACAAGCGGGGAAACTGTTTGTACTGTGGGATTTAATCTTGCGGAAAATCTTCTCACTAACCCACCTAAGTAGGACTGACGGAGACCCACTAACTTTGTTTTTGCTGTTTTTAACCCCAAACTCCTTGAAAGGGCCCTGCCTGATTATTATATATATAACAACCAATATATATATGTATATGTATATATATAATAATAATATATATATATATATATATATATGTATATATATATATATATATATAGTAGATGAGAATGGCATGAAAAATATTTATAAGTAATAATCTTAACTATGAAAAGATTCCAAGTTATGTGAGATCAGAAAAAAATTTCTTAAGATATATTAAAAACAGACCAACAAGAGGCTATAAAGATAGAAGCGCGTCGACCTAAATGTTCTCTTTCGAATGCGGTATGTTAACGGGCTAAGTAAATAATGAATAAGTAATAATGCAAATGTGAAATATCAAAAACGTTTAGGTAGTTTACGAAAAATGAAGAAGACAAGTATTGTTCATGATGCAGTCAATTCGTTTATTATTATTGAATTTGACAATAATAAGTATAGAAGATTGCCAAGTATCAATGCCCAATGATTATGCTCGTGCTAGACGCAAAGTGAGGTGTAATACCCAATATTGTGATTTCGATAATCATGACTGGTTAATAAGCGACAGAATCATAGTTTTCAACCTCAGTTACGAGCAGAGTAGAAGATTTATGAAGCCTTGCATTGTTTTTAGATGATTAGTATATTTGTAAATTTTTTTGAAAAGAATGAGTTAGGATGAGATAGAAAACAGAGAATATATATGGTTGGTAGCCCAATAGGTTATTGTGAGATGAAAGCGAACATATTCAGGAGATGAATAGATAGTGATAATATGACTGGGGTAGAAGGAAAACAAGTAGTCAGAGGTGATTTCAATTTATGGGAGGCAGTAAGGCTCTTAGGAAAGGAAGATAAGGTACTCAATTTTTGGTTTAAGGGGGAGAATACGTGTAACCAGGCAGTGGAGTTTTCCACGCAAACAGAGAAGGTATATTATTCCGTAATCCCATGTGGAGACAGAGGCTATCGAAGGAAGATTGTTGATATAAGAATGTTCAATGAATTGATTTTATGTTAGGATCTATATTATTGATGTATTCAAAATGTCATTGATGATGTAAGGGACCTTTATCTCTTGCAGCCAGAAACAGAGGACCATGAACCTTGGTGCCCAAGTTCCATGCTGTGAATGGGAAGGAGAACATTTGAAAAGTGTTGACCAGAGGTGATAGTCAGTGTTCAGGAAATGGTTGTTTAGAAGAGGAAAGGTACGGAAGAGCTGGCATTTTCAATGATCAGAAGATGGCAAGCAGCTAGTGTGTTGATGTTATGTTTTGTTTAAATCGTATTGTGTGTGAATGTCTATAGAGGACACAGGGCGCCTCCATTTGGAAATGGCCGGGCGTGACGAGAGCCATTGTTATTAGTTTTGAAACCTCTAAGTGAGAAAGTAATTTTAGGGTCATTGTGTAAGGAAAGTCGCCCAGGAAACAATGTTTGTTTGTTATTAAAGGTTTTGGAGTTTTTAAAGTTTTGTGAGAAGAAGTAGCAGCATCATTTTCTGCTAAGAAGAAAATGTTATAGAAAACAATATTGTGGCAGTGACAGTGAGAAGACGTAACAAATTACAGGGACTATTTATGAGAGAGTCAGCTTCTTTCATAAGGTGGTTCAGTTTGGGCTCTCATATTTCAAATCCCGTGTCTTTCAGATCCCACCCTGTTATTTAAGCTTTGGCTTAACTTTCTGGGCTGCCATTTCTGCCAAAACGGCACACGGAAAAAAGACAGCTCAGGCGGCTGACATGAGGCACAGTCGGGCCCACGAGCTGCTGATGCAGCCAGGCAGCCTGGCAGGCTGCCACGAGGGCCCTGTTTGAGGAACCCAGTTTTACAATTTATTTTTGGCCCGTTTGAGAACAAGTAAGCCCACGAGCCCGAGGCCTGGAACTTGTTTTTGAACGGGGGCAGATTGGTGATTTTTGAGCTATTTTTGAACCTTTTGAGGCAAGTGCGAGGCCCAGGCTTTTGAGGAACAGATTTTTGAACCTGGTACGGCGGCTAATTTCGACGCTAATTTTGCGGCCCTTCGAAGGGTGTGACGATCGCCCAACAGACACATGTCCCCGCCTATTTTCGATGACTGCTGGTCTGGCCGCTGCGGCCTATTTTGGTGTTTCGGCGGCGTCTTACGCACGCACCGCGGCGCATGGCCGCCCCGGCGCCAGCAGCCCGCCGGCCTGTAACGGGCCAGCGCGGCACCGGCCGGATGCATATTGCCCGGCCAGCAGCCACTGACAGGCTACGGACACCTGAATTCCCAACCACTATTTACCGGCTGCAGCCTCCTGCCTACGATCCCACCCAGCCTTCACCACAGCGCTATTACGATATTGGCACGATGTTTCGTCGCTTGTTGGCATCTATATTGATGATTCAACGATGACCAGGCTATTGATGGTTCCAACTGATGTTCCCAATCACCGCCAGTATCTGGTGATGACTATTGGCGATATGACCCATTTGGTGCTGGGCGTAACCAGGTATTGTGGTGCCAATGGTGAAGTGGTGCGTGCCAGTGGTGCGGCATGAACCCAACGAAGTGGTCGCCAGCTGAGAAATGCCACTTTCGAAGCCTCTGTACTCTAGTGGGAGCTAACACAATATGGTGTGCCACCCTGGAGAGCAGCAAGGTGAGGAGATCATTGTGGTGTATGTGTCTGCTGGGAAATACTTTCACCTTTATGGTTAGTATTTTTACTTTCTTTGCTGCTTGCCACTGCCTCATTGCTACAACCCATACTACACCCTTCACACTAAACCATAGTTCACCCACACCTTTACATATATATATATATATATATATATATATAATAACCAACCAGCAGTATATATATATATATATATATATATATATATATATATATGCTTATGAGTTTCATGGTTTCTTATATAATCTTATGAGTTTCATGGTTTGTTATAAGTTTCATACACACTATGACACTTAT
>JABUQX010061410.1:0-2500 GCA_015478945.1 Trachelipus rathkii
TAACAGATGAGTACCCCTACTTTACATTCACTGCAACGATTTAATTGCTCACTATTCAAGTCCAACTAGTCAATCAACAAACTTTTCCTTAACGACTGTTCTTCTCTAGCTATCCCCATATAACCTCTTCGTTTATTTATGCTCATCATATACCAAACCAATATATAAACAATCCATACTCACTAATAATTAAACTCAGACACTTGCCCCCGGCGCCATAACGACTGAACTATCGATACAATAATGAAACTAGAGCGACTTTGCGAGACGTCTCTACTCACAACCATCACTAACTCTTATATATATTATTTTGTAACTTAACCAAACAATTGAAAGTTTCGTGGATTTATATCAGTGATTATTAATAAACCAAGTGGAGTATATTAAATTGTGTTAAAAATTAAAAATTCCCACAAAGATGAGCCTATAAGTAAAATTAGTTAGTAGCTGTATATTTTTATTTTGGTATAGGGATTTAATTCTTTATTTATTTCCCAGGTATATAATTTATAATTTATATATACTATTACATATATTACTATTAATTATATTATATATAATGAATTTTGATGGTTAATCTTTATTTATTACATACTCATGTATTATAATACTTATAAATAATAGTGCAACAAAGGGCGGTTGTAGGATTCTATGGGTAGAAGTTCCGGCGATGTGAAAGTCAAATAATATGGGGCTATAAGACACTTTAACAAAATGGTATATAAAGAATGACGAGTGATGAGTGTTTGATGTTATGTTTATGATTATAGTATATTATAAATTAGTGTGTTATAAATTGGGTTTGGTTATATTGTGATAAGTGTATGGTATAATGATAATGTTGGATTTATATAGTGCGGAAGGGTAGGGCCAATTGGAGCGACTTGGAGTGGAGGTGACAAGAAAATATGGTTGGATTGTGCAGGTTACAAAGTGGTGAGGGCATGCTTTGCCTGGCCAGAGGAACACCGACTCGACGGAATACACAGTGGGCGATGCCAGGGGCGGTCAAACCGAGGGGATGGGTGGATTGGCTCCATCCTAAGAATACAAAGGGCTCTTTTCCGGCGAGAAGCCCACGAGGTTGAGAGTAACGATATTGCGTCGTGGTGATAGAGCAATGTGTGCATCATCCACCTATATCCAGATAATGCCGTAGGAATTCGCCGGAAGGAAGAAAATATAGTATATATATATATAATAAAATAAATATATTAATATATATATTAATTATATATATTATATATTAATATATAAATATATATTAAATATAGAATATAAAAATATAAAACTATATATAAAAAAAATATAATAATTTTAAATATATAGTTAAATATATATATATCTCTTATATGTATATTTATGAATTATCTCTTATATTTAAATCTAAACTCTTCAATAATAATATATAATATTAATTAATATATATACACTATAATATATAATATATATAATATATATTATATATAATTATAATAATATATTAACTTATATAATATATATAAAATAATAATATATATATATATATAAAATATATAATAATAATATATATTTATATATTTTAATATAGTTTACACAAGATCTATTAACTGTTAGTAAACGTAACAATAACTTATACTATTAAACACTTAACATTAATTAGAGTATGTTCACTACTATATAGTAATCTACTGTACATTATATACCGAATCACAATATAATAACACATCAACTACATATAGTAAATATACATACGACACAACACTACACTACATATATATTATTATAAATATATTAATATATATATATATTAAATATTATAATAATATTATATATATATATAATATTTATATATTATAATATATTAATAATAATGACCATATAACATTAACAATCTATAATAAAACAATATTATATATATACATATTATATAAAATAATATATAAACGGTTATATAAAATATACTATAAAATATAAACACATAAAATAAATATATAAATATATATATATATAAATAACAGCTAACTAACACACAGCAACACCATCAGTATATTTATACTGTATATATATATATATTATAAATATATATAAATATATATATAACATATATATAAATATTATATATATAAATATATAATATATAATATAATTTATATATACACACACATCATCACACACACATCAACATACTAATAATATACGTATAATAATACACAATAATATGAATATATATACTTATATAATAATATATATATATATATATATAATAAATATTAAACACATATATACACACATATATTAATAATTATAATATACTGTATATATATATTATATATAAATATATAATATAATATATATTAATTATATATATATATTATATATATAATATTATATATATTAATATATATATCAATCCTCACCACATAACCTCAATCCGCGAGCCCTGGAAAGTATACCTCTCAAATCCCGAGATCGGAAATTGGTCAGGGAAAGCATTTGTATGGTTTCTGACCAAGTGATA
>JABUQX010061410.1:12500-15000 GCA_015478945.1 Trachelipus rathkii
TGCGGTTGCAGAAAATCCGACTGAGCCAGGCGGGGCACACGGCGCAGAAGCATCGTTCCGGAGCCCGTTGCGGGACTTCTACGTCACGTAAACGTCACAGTCAGGCGGCCCGTTGTTAAATCCTCGATTTCGAGAATTTAATAAACTGGCGGGCTACGCAAAATACTTTGTTTACAAAAAATCTTTTTTTACAAACATGTGTCGGAAATGGCTGCCAAAATTTTTTAATACTTTAGTTAACTTTTTATATTAAGGATACTAATAATCGTATCAATTCATAAAATAGATACATATAAGTATTAGAGTAATTGCTTACAATTGCCAGCTGATCCGACGGGGGCGCTCGGCCGTTTCCAGGTACTAAAATTTCCTGTTCTCTGATTGGTTAATGCAATTTTTTTCAATTCGAAGCGTTTCCGAGTCGATTTTGCACACGGGATGCACTCGGGCTTCTGGAAACGCAGCTATTTTCTACTTAAAACTTGTCTGATTAACAAGTGGAGTCTCTCTAGAAGTATCTGTCATCTTGTCATATCCATACTGTGAGCTCTTAGTTCTGCAAACCAAAATTTGGATAAGCGGTTCAATAAATTTATTAAGTAAAAAGGGAATATACTTATAGCTGCGTTTCCAGAAGCCCGAGTACAGCCCGTTGTGCAAATCGACTCGGAACGCCTCGATTGAAAAAATTACATTAAACAATTCAGAGACAGGAATTTAGTACCTGGAAAGCGCCGAGCGCAGCCCGTCGGATTCAGCTGGCAATGTAAACATACTCTTATCATGGGCGTTATACAGGGGGTCAGTGGGGCCCTTGTCCCCCCAAATCTTGGCGAATAAAAAAATGAACCTTATATTTTTTGCCAGACGCGACGTTTTTAGGGTTTATTAGTGGAAAAACCCTGAAAAAGTACCATCCAATCCCCGATAGATAATGAAGGTAGTAAATTATTAATTACCAAACGTATATATATAATAACATATATATAATATAATATCGCAATTGCAGTGATGCAGTAATATCCGGCATCCTCGGTAATGCATCCGCACATTATAAAATCGCACCGCTCTGCGCTATTGCCCTGTCGAAGATGTTGTGAGCTACAGTAATATATTTTTGGTTACTGAGATATTTGAATTATAGAATTTTTATAATATAATATAAAATAAATATCTTAAGTTGCAATCTAACATTAGATAAAATGAATAAATAAAATTAAGTGAAGGCTAAAGTTCATAAAAAAACGGCATTGATAGTCATATCTACTGGTTATTTCTAATAAATAGACGTTTCTACGCACTGGAATAGTTAACACTTTAAACTATGTATTTAGAAAGAATGAGCATTTGCTCATATAGAGCCTCTTGTCTTGACGCTAGTTTCAGTATTATCCTCAAATAAGTAACATTTTACTTAATGTGGTAAAAATTAACATCATATGCAACACTGCTAAAACAATTTTAAAGAATATACTCATATATTTCAGAGAATCCTCTATGCCAACCAAAACCATAAAATAAGCGTCAATCTTACAGCCTTGTCTCTGCGCTCCTCTTTCTCTCGCATATGTAATACCATTAATCTCAACGCTTAAGTAAGCTCTTTTAATATGAATACCTATTCTTATGCAAAAATGTATAAACGAAATGATGACGGTTTAATATAAAAGAATGAAAGATGTACAAGAATACATCCTTATAAAAAAGTAACATAAGACCTTAAAAATCTTTTGTTACTTGAAGAAATTAAAATATAAAATGCTGTGCACAACCCTAACTTTACTGACTATAGCGATACTTTTGACTTGATAACACCCAGGTAGTCATTGATATAGTGGCATGTTAATTAACATTAAGTGCTAATCTACTCACGAGTTGACAGTCTCCCAGACGCCAAGCTCTATAACTAATTCGTCAGAGATTGGTATATGCTCGATGTGTATAAACAAACACCTTCAGAGTGTGCCGAACACTGAGCTGTCTAGATCGCGTTACCCGATGACAGTAAGTAATGTATAGTAGAAAAAAATTGCCTAACGGAGGTCTAAGCCAAAACAGAGCCATGCTTTACGCAAGTAAGATTTCTAACTCACGACTCCTCGGAGCTGCCAGTGCGCCCGAGGATATCTTGTTGAGGCGGTAACGTCAACACGTTTTATATGTTGATGAAGTGCTAAGAGCGACGAGTCGCATTCTAAGAGCTCCTAAAAAGAATAGGCTTTTGTGGCAAGCGAGTGTGGAATAAAACTGTGTATTTACGAGAAAGATGACGAAAATTATACTCCGACCATAACATGAGAGCAAAGTCAGACTGAACCTATGCATGATATATTCGCCTGGTGAAACAGCTAAAAACAGACTTATCAAAAAATTCAGATTAAATTCTAATATTCTAACCGTACAGCATATAATAGTATTAAACTTCGTGCTTATTCATTACAATCGAGATTCCTTTACCCTCTTCTTTATGACCAGTGTATAATCCCAAAGTATGTGAAGG
>JABUQX010061411.1:0-2500 GCA_015478945.1 Trachelipus rathkii
TCATAAGATTAGGTTGTGAAACTTGTATTGTCTTAATAAGAAAATGGTTTGCTAAATCGCTTCTAAAGGTGAGGCATTATTAGCGCTTAGATATAAATTTCACGTTAATATCTTTTCAGAGGATACACACAGAAGCTTGAACGTCAATCTCTTGATATAGCTTACTGAATAAGTTTGTGTGCCAGTCTGTGATCTCTTAAAGTTATGAAAAATATTGGTAATAAATACTTACGAGATATGAGGTTATTAATCAGGTTGATCTTCCAGTCTATCTTGAGCTATAGTATATGAAGATAACAAGTTGGCGGTGCAGTGTTTAATTATAAAAATTTGAAGTATTCAGGAATAGTGAGAGAAGAGCAGATGGCTTAATTCGAACGAGAAACAGTTCACTATTGTTACTTAACTACCGTACATTTTTTATTGCTGTAGTTTTTTTCTTTTTTGCCGTTTTAGCGTGTGCCACTTCCTGGGTCCATAAAGGGGGTTTGCCGAACGCCTTACCTGGAAGATGGGAATGCAAGCTTCTCTGCTGTGGTGATATTTGCTGGAAGAAGTTAGAAGCATCATCAATACTATTAATTTTTATTGAAGGGCAAGTGGGATGAATGTGGACAATGATAAAAAGAAGCCCACTCGTCAAAACATCAGCTAGAATTGGGTTTTAACATTGGCCTCGGTGCAAGTGTCATTAATATTGCCGTATAATAAATCAAAGCGGGACGCGAAGTAAAGTGGATAAGAGAATGGAGCCAAAAAAAAAAAAATCTATACGGAAGAAGAGTGTCTATTTAAATGTTAATATGTAGGCATCCCAAGAAGAATTGTGTTAGAAGATCTACAGAGGATTCTTAGACGAGGTGACATAGTAACCCCATAGGGGATGCGAAGGTTGAAGTTTCCTGGTATAACAACCAGGAGTGGGACTGCTTAAAAGATCAGCTAAGTCGACCTGTTAGAACTACACTCGGAGCCAATAGATCGAGCAGACAATTAAGGTCGATGGACAGAAATGAATTGTGCTGCCACTCTGCATGGAAGTCCTATGATGAAGGACTTAGAGAATAGGGGGGCAGATTTATGAATGAGTATTCCTGCTCCTCTATCATTGTCACTTCTTTCTACAGAGGTTAGCGGAGTTTAATATTCCGACGGTTGGAAGAATTTCGCGAATCAAAAGTGAAGTTCCTGCAAACAATTGCACTTTGGATGTACATATGTTTATTGTAAGTTCTGTCAAAGTTAGCATCTTATTGTGTGACTTGGTTGGTCGTTGGAAGCAAACCATAATGCTCATGTTTAGGAATGGAATCGTTATCAGCATCTGCCAAGCAAGGAGATTCAGAAAACGTAAATGTAAATGGGAATTATTATCTATGTAGGCAGTGTTAAGAAGGAAGGTAAAAAAGGTGTGACCTTTTTGTAAAGAAATTGAGTTGCGATATTGGGTATTCGCATGCGGGTGTAATTGCAGAGGTCTGACGGATATACGTGACTTTTTTGTCAGTGAGCATCAGGTTGGATTGATTTTGAAACTGACTATTTGGGGTTAAATGGGAACCTCTCGGTGTTTCGTGCCACAGCAGATTGTTGAACACTTGGAGCGCTTGCGGTGTTTGCGTCGTGACCTTTTTCCATTCGAGAGAGAGAGAGAGAGAGAGAAGAGAGAGAGAGAGAGAGAGAGAGAGAGAGAGAGAGGAGAGAGGAGAGAGAGAGAAGAGAGAAGAGAGAGAGAGAGAGAGAGAGAGAGAGAGAGAAAGAGAGAGGAGAGAGAGAGAGAGGGAGAGAGAGAGAGAAGAGAGAGAGAGAGAGAGAGAGAGAGAGAGTAGAGAGAGAGAGAGAGAGGAGATAGAGAAAAGATTAAAAAGATTGAGGTGTTCTGAGTGTGAATTTCTGAAAAACGTGGGGATCAGATAAAAGATTAAAAGATTTTGTATACATTTAGAAAATGCACATACTAGTGCAGGAGCCGGAGGTACGCACTCGCAATCCCCAAGTATTGGGTTCTTGTCAGTATATTCACCAAGATTATAACACCGTAACAAGAATCAATACCCCTTGCGGGATATATATATATATATATATTATATAATATATTATATATATATATATTATATATATATATATAATTATTCAATATATATATATATATATATATATATATATATATTATATATATATAATATATATATATTGGGCATTCATATTCTAATTTATAACAAATTGGGAACCACACTCTGTGTATGGTAATGATTTAAATCCCATTAAAATGCGACATGGGTTTACCATTATACCAGTATGGTGGAAATAGTATCGATTCTAGCTGCTATATAGTTTTCTATATATTATGTGTTTTAATTTGATAATAAATTAAACAATTTAAAAAGGACAGAAAAAGAATTGTATTAATAGTTTTATAGAGTTATCCTTTAAAAACTTGATATAGTTTATTTATTAATGTAAATTATATCAATATTTGTTTTTATATACTATAAATTAT
>JABUQX010061411.1:7500-15000 GCA_015478945.1 Trachelipus rathkii
TTTAGTACTTGCAACGTCATTGATCAAATAAATTGGAATCATAACAGTCCTCTCATCCTATACGCCACTGAAGTATCCAAGGCAGTACTGGAGTTTGAGAGACATTTTTATGCACAACATGGAGAGAAGCTTTCAGACAAATTAAAAAGGACATTAATATTTTCTAAAGTGTACAAAAATATTCCTAAACACTTTCAGCCGAAAGTTATTGAATATTTTGACGCAAATTTGTCCTTCACCTCTCAAATTGAACAGTATATAGCAAAAACATCCAATGCTATTTCTAAACCTTTTCAAGGAGGATCATCCAACCCTTCTCGACATAGTCAGAACGTACGCTCATTTCAGGCAGAATCTCCTTCGGAAAATTCTCAAGTTAATGATGCCAGTTCCAATGTGAGAAGAAAAGTAGACAGACCTAAGTGTTGGAGATGCGAACGTTTCGGCCATAAAACTGACGAGTGTCGTTATAGACAATACTGCTCGACTTGCATGGGGTATCATCCTAGAGGGACGCAAGACGCGTGTAGAGGTTCTTCCTGGGATTATCAGAGTCCCCAAGCGTTAAAAAGGGTCAAAAATTTATCTCCTGATGGAGGTAGACAGAGAAATCAGGCACAGCAGACACAGGAGAGGGTTAAGAGTAAAAATAATGGAAGGAAGAATAATAATAGGAATGGTGGAAGAAGGGAGCAGAAGGGAGGTAACTCAGTAGTGCATAATGCTTCTCGGGCTTCTCCTCAAGCTTTTTCCTCTTCTTATAACCAACGTTTCACTCCTACTTATGCTCACTCTCAATCTTTCAGATCTCCTAATGCACCTCGATCTAATTTCTCTTATCCTTCCACTTACTATAACTCACGCATGCCTCAAAGGAATATGACCGCTCCTACTAATAACCGTCCTTATTATAACTCTTATAATTATAATAGACGTCAAAATATAAACGCTATGAGTGATATGCATGAAAATAGGATTCCTTCGGAAAACTATGATCACTCCCCCGCGCCTATATACCATTCAGAAGATTATAATCGGTCATATTATCCTCAATATGATAACAGAATGAGGAGTCCTCCTTCTGAGGACCCCCCTTTTTACCAGTAGTTGGATATTCTCCGACTCCGATATCTGACGAAAATAATTCTTCAGGAGTCTGTCAGAAAGATTACATCCTCCCTACTATTTCTCTTTTGGTAGAGGATGACCTTTCTGTCCCTAATTCTTCTAATATATTTTCCACTTCTTCTCCTAAGAAGAAGGGGATTGTATATAGCTTACCTATACAATTAACCACTAATAATGCTTACGTATGCAATACAGAGGCCATGATTGACTCCGGAGCATGTCGGAGTTTAATCCGGCACTCTTTTTACAAGAAACTATGCATGGCTTTCCCTAAAAAGGAAGATAAACCAATTGTACTCCCAGTGGACTTTGATTTAAGATCCATATCGGGACAAAAATTGAAAGTTTATGGCCTTATTGAACTATATATAATCTTACATGGGAAACATTATCTTACATGCTTTTATATAGTAGACGACTCTACTTCGTTTTCTCAAGATGTATTGATTGGAACCGATGTATTAAAAGAGTTGCCTATTTTAATAAATGCTAAGCATGATATAGTGCATGTATATAATGACTCTGGAAGGAAAGTGCGCGATATACCGTTAGTTATAAGTGCTATACGTTCTTATTCGAAACGTTCGGATAAACAAAACCCTTTCAATTACATTGAAGGCAGCCTTCCACAACATACACATACTACATATAGTTCACATGGACATTTACCAAACATGCATAGTCAAAATGATTTTAAGTTTAAGGAAAATTATAATTTTAAGGAGAATGGCAGATCTCTGATGGAACCCCCTCCTCCTGGTGCCTTTAATTCCCCTGATCAAGGAATTATCGGGACTTACGGTAGGGATTCTTCTCAGAGATCTTCCTACTTAGATAGGGATAATTATAATAATTATAAAGAAACTTCTGGTACTCCTCTACGAGGAGACAACACTCCTTTCCACAGAAGGACCTTTTCAAGGCTTCACGCTGTTGGAAACACAGGAGCACCTCTTCGAGGAGGCTCTAATGTTACACCCAGGGGGGATCTTTTTCTAAGATCTTCTTCTGCCGAAGTTTCTAGTGCATCTTTACAAGATACACGTGCCGAAGGCTTAGACAGTGGTTTAAGCAATTTTAAAAATACAGGGAATCTTTCTCTACGAGAAAGGTCGCCTGGCGCCGAAGTCTTAGGTTCACGACCTCCCCGAGGGATCTTAAGCAATTCTCGTTCGTTATTTAATGGTTACCGCGATAATAATTCGAGCGCGACGCGTACGAAAGTCTTTCGCGAAAATTATTATAGTCCTCTCTCCGATGAGATGGATTATATAAGTCGAAATAAAACAGGTTTAACTTCAGAAGAAGTTATTTTAGAACAAAGAAAGTTGTTGGACAACTGTAAGAAACAGCAGCATTCAACAGGGAAAAGGGTTCATCAAGATTCTAATCGTGTTTCACACAATTTTTCTGGTTATACTGCCCCATCTGGAGCTCACTCCAGTATAAAAAGGGCTAAGCTTCAGAAAACTGCTACTGCTACAGATTTTGATATTCTTCCTTATTCAGTTCCCAGAGCTTCTGCAGTACCTCAAATGCCTTCCAATGGTTCCCATAGGGCAATATTGGCTAATTTAAAAGAAGATGCCAAAGGTACAAATTCTGATCAGTTGTATAATTATGAAAATAATCATTATGATCGATCTTATAACACTTATCCTTCTTCAACTTCAAATAATAGAGAGAAGAAAGTCCGTTTTTCCAAACATGTCATAAGTGAAGATTTTGATCAGTTTAAATTTCCTCGCGAAAACTCTAATTATGGACATTACATGTCTAATGTACCTCTTCTAGATACAAATAGAGTTAATTATAGGGACAATTTAAATAATTTGAATGTCCAGAATAGACATTATTCTCATAATTTTCAAAATAATTCAAATTTAGGACATTACATGCCCTCAGTACCGTTCCTGGGTACTAATAAAGTTGATTGTGAAAGAAAAATCTTTAGTGTAGATTCTAACTCCGATCCTTTTTATCATCCTGATTCGTTTTATGGACGTCCCACGGCCATAGGATCATTACAGGACTCAAATAGAGGCATATTGATACAAAATGGCAAAAGTACAGATTGTGATCAGTTGCCTAATTCTCTTTTAAATTCATCTTTTGAGCTACCTATGCCTCAACATACTCTTCAGAGTGAATCAATACGTTCGAATCCTCTTTTTAAAGCAAATTTACAATGTAGAATTCCTGGAATGTATTCAAATGACATTTCAGAGGTACCAAATGTTGAGATAGATGATGATTTATCTTATAAAGTGTACTCTTCTTCAGCTGTTCGGATTTTACCGTACTCTAGGTACATTCTTCCGGTCAAAGTTGAGTCTGATATCCATGCTTCTCCTCCGGAGAACATAGCTCTTATCACAGAAAGTAAAAATGATTTCTTAAATTCTGGTACACTCTTCTTTGGTAATACGTTGTCCACGTGCACTGACGGTAAAATATTATTGGAATTAGTAAATTTAAGTGCTGATACTATTAACTTTGATAATCACACTTATCTTACAACAGCTTCTCCATTACTTTACAAGCAAAATGAAGCCTCTGCAGATAATGATTTTATAAATGCGGTTACTACTTCCAAAAATCTTTCTGACTCTCAAATTAGAGAAGTTTACCGTGAAATATTGCTTTCAGAGTCTAGTAAAGATTCTAATAAATATGTATTGAATAATACATCTCAATTAGAAGAGATGTTGACCTTTTTAGTGAAGAATAGAGATTCAATTGCTCTGGCCGATGATCCTGTTGGACTTTGTAAATTGAATAAATTTTCCATTAAGCTGATAGAAGGTAGTCCCCCATATGTCTACACCAGGCCCTATAGATTGCCGCACAAATACATGGAGATCATTGATGAATGGGTTGAAGATAGTTTAGAGAAAGGATATATTACTCCCAGTGTTTCTGCTAGTTCGTCCCCACTTCTTCTTATACCGAAAAAGACAGGCGGAAAAATGAGAGTAGTGGTGGACTATAGGAAACTCAATTCTTTCACCATTCCAGACCGATTTCCTCTGCCGAGCATTGCAGAAAGCTTGTCGCTCATAGGCAGCGCGCGCATCTTCTCCTGCCTCGACCTCCTTAGTGGCTTTTCACATCTTAGCGTCTCTGAGGATTCTAGACACCTAACTGCCTTCTCTACTACTAGAGGGCACTATGAGTATTTAAGGATGCCCCAAGGCACGACAAATTCGCCCTCTGTCTTCTCAAGAACAATGGAAATGGCTTTGTCAGGTTTGCTAGGTGTTGTTTGTCTTTTGTTCATAGATGACATACTAATTTTTAGTAAGGATATCCCTACTCATTATTCACACCTCTCCAAGGTCTTTAACGCCTTGAAAATAGCCAACCTTAAAGTAAAGCTTGAGAAATGTTCCTTCTTTAAGAGCAGTGTCACCTTCCTAGGTTTTCAAATTAGTGAAAAAGGTTTATCTCCGGATCCAGTCAAACTAGAAGCTTTAAAAGGTTTCAAAATTCCTCAGAATGTCCATGAAGTACGGGCTTTGCTGGGTTTCTATAATTATTTTCGCAATTTAATTCCGAGGTTTTCAATAATTACACAGCCCCTAACTCTCTTATTAAAGAAAAATGTTCCATTTTCTTGGCAGTTAGAGCAACAGACCGCTTATGACACTCTGAAGAAGCTTTTACTTATGGATCCTGCTCTTTCCTTTCCTGATTATACTAAACCTTTTATATTAAGTACTGATGCGTCTTCTTACGGCGTCGGTGCTGTTCTTTCCCAATTAGATGACAATGGTAGAGAAAAACCCATTGCTTTTTCATCAAAAATGATGAATAAGGCAGAGTTAAATTATAGTGTTACGGAGCAAGAAGCCTTAGCTATAGTACATGGTCTTATTAAATTCAGAACTATCATTTTTGGTTATCCTTTAAAAATTTATACTGACCATGCTGCTTTAGTTCATCTATTTCGTCATAAACAATTGTCTGGCAGATTAGAAAGATGGAATTTGAAAATTCAGTCTTTTAAGCCAGAAATTATTTATAAAGAAGGTAAATTAAATGTCGTTCCTGATTATTTAAGTAGAAACCCTGTTCCAAATACTGGTCATCTACCTTCTTCTGGTGAAGAGGAGGAAATCCTTTCCCCTTCTCCTTCGAATATTACATATTCTCGTGAGACCTCTTCTCCTTCTCGTATAGGTTTACTTCGTCAAAATCCTATTCCTTTAGCTTTCGCTGATACGAGAATATATCATTTCACAAAAGATGTTCTTTTCCATGAACAGAGAAGAAATCGTAGACTATCAGAAATAATAAATGAGATTGAAAATTCTCCAGTTCCTGATAGTTGTCTTCCCCATATCATTATAAATGGTATTCTTTATTTCATTACGAAAGAAAATAAGTATTTGATAGAAATTCCAGATTCATTAATATATACTATAATATTTTTGAATCATAATACTTTATCTGCTGGTCATCCAGGTGCTGAACGCACTGAACGTCGAATCAGAGAATTATACACTTTCCCTAGGCTTTCAGCTTATATTTCGTTTTTCTGTAAACAGTGTATTTCTTGTATTGAAGTAAAAGGTTCGAAACCTCATCCAGTAGCTATCAATTCTTATCCTCTTCCCTTCTTACCTTTTTCTAGGGTTCATTTGGACACTATAGGTCCTCTTCCTAAATGTAAAATTTCCGGTGCAAGGTATATTTTAGTTTTTAAAGACGCTTTAACTCGCTATTGTGAACTTTGCCCTGTCTCAACTCGTGATGGCAAGGTAGTAGCTGAAGCTCTTTTGAATAAAGTCATTGTAAATCATTCTGTTCCAGAAATTTTAGTCAGTGACAACGCAGGTGAATTTACTTCCCAGTTCTTTAATGAAGTTTGTAAAACTTGGAACATAAAGAACCGCACTATTTCCGTTCGACATCCCTCCTCAAATAGCCTCGTGGAGCGAGAAAACCGTCGTGTGGAAGATTATCTCCGTCAATATGTTTCTTCTAAACAAGACGACTGGAGTAGGTATATTTCTTTTGCTCAAATTGCTTTAAATACTACTTACAATTCTTCTATCGGAAATACACCTCACTTTTTGTTACATTTCTATGTTCGTAGATTACCTTATGACCTTCCTAATTACGTTTCTCCGTTTGTTAATAAGCCCAATCCTCTTAAAGATCATCTCTATGATTTTAACGCGGAAATGGCTGAACGAGCAGCATCTATTCGTGATTTAGCTCGTCAAAAATTGGAAAAAGAAACATTTAGAATTGCTCAACAGCAACATTCTAAAGCCCCAATTCGTCCTATTCGTATAGGTGATTATGTTTATACACTTGCTGTTAAACCTCCCAATTTATCGCCCAAGCTTTTTAAGAAATGGGTCGGGCCGTATTTGGTTGTAGGTGTTCTAAAATATAACAAATATCAACTTCGTTGTTTAGTCACTAATAAGGAATTTGTGTCACATGTGGACAATTTAAAAATTCTCCCCATGCCTGTTGTAAAAACTGCCGACAATTCCTTTTCTTCCCAATGGAAATACTATAATCCGCTTCAAAATGTTAGGCGTGCTCCGCCACCTCCTGCCCCTCCACCTAGACGTCGTTTTCAACCGCGAAAGGGGGACAATTCAGGTGATGATGATGATGACACACCTGATAATAATGCTTATACTGAGTATGTGGTATATAGAGATGCTCCTCAACCGGCACCTAGGCATGAACAACAGCCAAGAGTAGCACCTCAAGAAACCCAACAGTCTCCAAGGCATGAACAACCACCTGTTGCACAGAGAAGACCTGAGATGTCTCCTACTGCACCGAGTGCTGCACATCCTGCACCTAGGTTGAGTGTGACTCCTATCTCCCCAGAGTCTTCACTTCCCCTATCTATGCCTTCTACTCCGAGACAAATACCACCTCCTCAGCATCAACAAACAACACAGAGAATTCCTTCGTCAGGACATTCATCTGTGCAATCCCCCACGAATCAAAATTTTGATCCGTTTACTACCTATTCTCTGAGGAGAAACATTTCCTATAGTTCTCCCCAACTATCCTCTCCTCGTACTCCATATGCATCTGGTTCTACTTCTCTTCATAGTTCGCCTCTTCTTTCTAGAAGATCTTCTATGCATGATAGTAATCCACCATCTTCACCAGATGAACCTGATAATGGTGCTATTGCACTTCCACCACCTATTCGTTATTACGATGAGTATCCGAATGTAGATACTTCCCCTTCTTCTCCTGAAGAAGTAAATGTTAGAGATGACAGACGTAAAGATCCTTCTTATCGTCCACATCCTCAATTCCATGGTCCTCGGGATTCTTCACCCATGCGATTGCGTAGTCATGCCAGACAGCAGTCTCCCCTTCCTGTGA
>JABUQX010061411.1:27500-37500 GCA_015478945.1 Trachelipus rathkii
CACTTACAGACATTAAGTTAAAATCACAAATTTACTAAAACACAGTTTTCAATATTATTTAAATGTAAAATTTTCTTGAAGAAAATGAATAGAGATATATAGATAATATATATATATATATATATATATATATGAGCATATATATATATATATATATATATATATATATATATGTATATATAAAGTAAAGTATATATATATATATATATATATATATATATATATATGTATATATATATGTTATGATATATAATAAAAGTTTACTTTAAGGGCTAATAATTTGAGGTCGGATCAAATCAAATTTTCATTAGTAGATTTCTAGCTATTTGTGAATACGCTCATAAGTGAAAAGAATTTTTCAAAACGTTAGAGGTGAAAAATCTTAATAAGTCAGCAATTTTGCTAGTTAGGTCAGTCACCCCTAGGAAGTCTACTTCAATTCTAGAACATTTATTTATGTATCATAGAGGCTACCTGTG
Organism: Trachelipus rathkii; assembly: GCA_015478945.1. NCBI lineage: Eukaryota > Metazoa > Arthropoda > Malacostraca > Isopoda > Trachelipodidae > Trachelipus > Trachelipus rathkii. The sequence goes on from JABUQX010061411.1 coordinate 27,980, forward strand.
AAATTTTTTTTTGATCCAACCTCCCGTTCCGTGTGTAGCCGTTAAGTAACTAAACTGATATATATAGGGAGAAAGAGCATATAGGTATGGTGAGTACAAAGAGCAGTATAAAAGATATATATATATATATATATATATAGATATAGAAGATATATATATATATGTTATATATATATATATATATATATTTATATATATATATATATACACTCTACCATCATCAATGCATTTTATTTACTATAAGATGAGGTGTTATTAATACGCTACACACGCTCACACACACATATATTTTCTACACATGACATTATACACATGATTACACACACACGACATTACTACTTCAAAGATCAACTATTCTCTTAACTAAACTTATATTATTATATGAACTTTAAAGCTTCATCTTCATATTTCATTTCACTACACGAATCAATTTTAACAAACATCTTAATCACTTATAACTGATCTAAACAGTTTCATCTCAACATATATATTTACTTCATCACTTCATAATTATCCTAATTCTAATACTAATTTTATATATTCTACAACTGTTTTCCATATACTTCTACTTTTCATACTGATATCTACTTCTTATCGATAAACATCCCAATATTCAACTGCTCAGAACATACTGATTTCTGACAACATTCATCATAAAGCTAATTCTTTAATTTTCATAACAACATCGCTCTGTTCACACACTGATGACTAAACACATCTATTATTATCTTAATAAATATCTAAAATCACTACTATTTCTTCCACACTCATCTATCATTCACATGTATTCAACAATATTATTCATCTTTTCAAACCCTCATCCCATCCCATAACCCTCCACTGCTAAACCGCTCATCTATCATCCCACAAACAAACCCCTGAATGAAGGATTCTCAAAATGCTTCCAAATAGGTTGTTGAATTTGTGAATTATTCCTAGAAATAGAATACAAATTTTAAGTGAGCTTTTTCAGTTCGAAATGATTTTGAAATAAAATTATATGTTTACTATGTAAATTCTCTAAGAGGCAACCCCCATTTATAGATTTGCTGCTTATATATAGTTATGCACACTGCATACTTACACATGCGCTTTCTATACGATACTTATATTTACACTACTTACACACACACTACTGTTTCTTACACCCTCTGTCGTTTTATTACACACTTTTCATTACACTACTACCATTTTACCACATGCACATATATTTATTGACGATATAAAGAAAGAGTATATATATATATATATATATATGAAGAGTATATATATATATATATATATATATATATCCGTTGTTGTTGGGTACTTGCGCCCTAACGATATCATAATGTTATTATGCTATTGTGATTATATGGTTTTATTTTTTATTTCCTCAGTAGATACAAAACATATCAGTGCATTTGTACACATTCAAATTATCATGATCATTTTCACAAAGATCACTCTCATCGTACAAACCCACACTCCCAAACAAACCCAGGCAAAGAAATCCCTGATATATATATATAGCAGCAGCAGCATAGCATAGTATATATAGGTAGTATATATATATATATATATATATATATATATATATATATATATATATATATATATATATATATATATATATAATATATATATATATATATATATATATATATTATATATATATATATATATATATATATATATATATATATATATATATATGTATATATATATATATATAGTAGTATATATAAGATAATATATATATATAGCATATATAAACATATATATATATATATATATATAATATATATATATATATATATATATATATATATATATATATATATATATATATATATATATATATATGGCTAAATATAAAAATATATAATGCATTTTATATTAGTAATGTGGTAAATTATTATTTAATTGGTTTTAAATATTTTAGAATGTTTCCCTTTTTCATTTACAGCAGTGTGGCTTTTTGATATGGTTTGTAATATAATTATATCACAAGACGATTAATCTAGAGTTAAAATTTTGTACATTTATATTTAGAGATAAAATTTGGAGTGATTTTATTATAGGAATTGATATTTAGAGGCAGAAAATATTTTTAGTAAATCAAAAAATTGTGAAATGTGTTTTGTGTAATAAATAGTTAAATAGGGAATTATATAGACCGCTCAAGACGAGTTTATTTTTCCTGAAACGCTGTGCTTACTTAACAAAATAAAGTCAAGGATATATATATATATTATATATATATAGCATATAGCAGCAGCAGCATATACAGAGTTACTAAAAGATATATATATATATAGATAGTGTTATTATTATTATATATTATTATTATATTATTATATTATTATTGGTTATTACATAAGGTTATTACATATATTATTGTTGTTGGCTATATAGCGCTAAGGCGCGGTTATTATATTTATGCTAGATATACATATATATATAAGTTGCTATTATTATATATATATATATTTTTATATATATATATATATATATACATATATATATTAATATTACAGTTACATATATTTACATATATTATATATATATACATTATTATATTATTATTATAGTATATTTATTAACATTACATATATATATATATATATATGCTTATATGTAGAGTATATATATACATATATATATATATATTATTACATATATATATATATATATATATAAAGAGAAAGAAAGAATATATATATATATATATTATATATATATATATATATATATATATATATATATATTATATATATATAATAAAATATAAAATAAATATATATATATAAAATAAAAAGAATCATATGTATATATATATATATATATATATATATAGCATGTATAATATATATATATATATATATATATATATATATAATATATAAAATATATATATATATATAAAATATATAAAAAAATAAAAGATAGAAAAAAAATAGACAAATCAAGGACTCTAAGTTGTAAATAATTGATTAATAAAAATTGAAATGTTTACTCCCTTTAATTTACTTTGTGAAAGTTACATAATTTCTATTTTTATGTTTCAATAAAATATTTTTACTATTTTATAACTTTTTTATTTGATATTTCTCAATATTTTAAATAACTTTTTTTTTATTTTCTCTACGTTTCATGCAAATTTGAAACGGTTTGATGTTTTGATAAGTTCCAATTTTGAGTAGATTTAGTTAGAATTTGTTTTATTTTCAAAATTTATTCATTTTTTTTATTTCTTTTTCTTTTCATTTCATTTTTTTTCATTTTTAAAATTAATCCATTTTTTCGTGTTTTTTTTTCAGTTTTATATTTTATTTTTAAAATTGATTCATCTTTTATCAGTTTCTCATTCTTACATTTCATTTTTCATTTTTAAAATTTATTCATTTTTTTCCCTTTTTTCCTTTTTAAAATTTATTATTTTTTTAATTTTTTTCATTTATTCATCTCATTTTTTTCATTTTTAAAATTTATTTGTTGTAAAATATAATTTGAGTTTTAAGACCATCAATTTATTTATTTAAAAAAAAACTTATTTTGTAATTTGCGAAACTCTGAACAAATTTCACACACAATTAGTTAGTGCAGTGGTTTTTAAACTGTGTGCCGCGGCACCCTGGGGTGCCGCAAGTTATATTTGCGGGTGCCGCGCTCTAACGAAATGTCTTCTCAGTTCAAGGAAATTATTGCTCAGGAAAAAATTAATAAATTATTCAAATCTAGTGGTATTTTTTTTTTCTTAACCATAGACTCTTAGAGAACAAATTATATATATATATATATATATATATATATATATATATATATATATATATATATATATATATATATATATATATATATATATATATATATATATATGTCATAGATGATATATATGACTGAGTTAAATATTTAGATTGCTAAATATATTTAACAAAGTGAAGGTAAATATATATATATATATGTTATATATATATATATATATATATATATATATATATATATATATATATATATTATATAGTTATATATATATATATATATATATTTCATATATATATATAATAGATATATATATATATATATATATATATATACATATATATATATATAGCATAAAGATGCTGAATATGAGTAATAGTTATAGTTATAGTTATATTGAAATGGATATAAAAAAATAAAAATAAATTTTTATAGTTTTTCAATATATATATATATATATATATATATATATTATTATATATATATATATTTATATATATATATATATATATATATATATATATATATATATATATATATATATATATATATATATATATATATATATGGGTGCCGCGAATAATTCTTGATGAGCTATGGGGGTGCCTTGAACCTAAAAAGTTTGAAAACCACTGAGTTAGTGTGAGGTTAGCCTTATTTTTGTTCATCTTGACAGTGAAAACCAAATAATTGTGGAGAGAGTTTGAATAACATAATTTACGATTTACCGGTTTGCTAGGCCTCTAGCTATTACAACTTCAACGATCAGTGATGAAGATGGATCTATAGATAATAAGTCTTAACTTATTTTTCTTATTCATTCTTTTTTCTTCATAAATTTATTTGTAGTTATTTCAATTATTAATTTTTCTGATTATTTTTTATTTTTTTATAAACTTTTTTTTCATATAATTTAAATCGCAGATATTGAGTGATCTTTTCAATATTTTGTTTTTAAACTTTTAAAATTGATTTAAAAAAAAACAAACTTTAATTCAAAGATTTAAAATTAAAAATAATACAGTATATATATATATATATATATATATATATATATATATATATATATATATATATATATATATATATATATATATATATATATATATATATATATATATATATATATATATTTCTATTACAAGCTATATGACTGATAGTATTTTAACACCATTATTGCAAATTGGCAACTTCCATTGTTCTGAGCAAAAGGAGACGACTCAAGTAGGGATACCGATATATAAAAAAATATCGATATATCGAAAATTGATATTTAAAAAAATATCAAATTACCCTCGATACTATCGGTCAAAAAATATCGATATATCGGTTTAAAAATAATAGCGTTTATATATATATATAGCAGAATATATATATATATATATATATATATATATATATTATATATATGTTATATATATATTATTATATATACAGCAGCATATATATATATATATATATTGGTTATTATTATTATTATTATATATATTATTATATAAATATATATATATATGTTATATATTATATATATATAATATTATTATATATATTTATTATTACATATATTATTACATATTATATATTATTATATATATATATATATATATGTTATTATTATTATTATGCATATTATTGCTATTATTATATTATTATATAATATTATTTTTACATTATTATGCATATTACATATTATAAGTTGAGTTGTTGGCTACATATATACATACATATTACATATACATACATATTGTTTATAGGACAAAGTTACATAACGCCCACATGGAACGATAGCTCGGATCAAAAAAAAATTTTCGACAGGTAGCATCTATGATACATAAATAGATGTTCTAGGGTCGAAATGATTTTTTTTTTTTTTTTTTTAACCTGTTCTAGGGGCGAAATTATATATATATATTATTTGTAAAGGTATTACAATGGCAATTTAGGGGGTCTCGCCGACGGGGAACACAGGGGGGGACGTTTTCTTTCCAACTAGGAGGGGCGGGAGGGTCCCCCGCGACACCCAAATGGCCTCAAAGAGCGGTCCTGAGACCCTCCTGGAGGGGGAAATAGTCCTACCCCGTAGTTCCCCCCGGAAGGCCGAGAGACCCCGACTCCTGCCATCGGTGCGGTATACCCTTGGGGTATTCTTTATTAAAAAAAAAATAACTATACTAGAAAGTCTATTTATTTTAATTAAGTAACGTATAAAGGTCTTAAATAGGCTTTCTCCTCATATTACTATAATTATTAACAAATAATTTTTTTTTTTTACATTTTCCTTACTAAAATTTTACCAGGATTCCAAAAATGTATTCCTTTTCGCTGTAGCTATTGTAGTTTTTGGATATGATTTTTTTTTATTTTTATTTTTATTTTTTTTTTCATTTCGACCCTATAAACGTCTATTTATGTATCATATGAGGCTACCTGTGAAAATTTTTTTTTGATCCGAGTTCCCGTTCCGTGTGGGCGTTAAGTAACTTTTACCATCGTTATATATATATATATATATATATATATATATATATAGTATATATATATATATATATATATATATATATATATATATATAAGGATACAGAGAGAGAGAGAGAGAGAGAGAGAGAGAGAGAAAGAGAGAAAGAGAGAGAGAGAGAGAGAGAGATTTCTCTCCTTTTTATTGGCATGGCTCAATTTCAATCTCAAACTAAATTAAAAAGAAAGAGAAAAAAAGAAAACTTTAAAATGCTGTTAAAATTACATTAACACAAAAGGGTAGAAAAAGTCTTTACATCGAAGGGGAAGCAGTAATGGGAGAAGAGGGGGAATCGAAATGGAAGCTTGAAAGGGGGGGGGAGTGAAGGATCAGTTAATGACATAAAAATGGAGGTAATGGGGGAAAAAATTTGATGAGACAGATTTTGAAACGGGGGTTAAGGTAAAGTTGAGGAGATAAATAACAAAGTGAAGCTCAGTTTTCTTATCATTCATATTAATTTTGCTAACTATTTCGCTGTGTAAATTTTATTATCTGGAGAGAAAGACGAAAGATATCTTGAATAAACGGAGCATATATTTTTGTCTTTAACTTTGAGTACATTTTTACCTTGGATTTGAAATAGTTTTACGTCGTTTTTATTAAATTTACGAAGACAGAGGGATCTGGAGAACGTTCTGTGGAGGCGTCACCTGACAGACTTTGAAAAGTCTACCAGAGGGGATGGTGAACAAGGTGAATATATATATATATATATATATATATATATATATATATATATATATATATATATATATATATATATATATATATATATATATATATATATATATTCTATATATATATATATATATATATATATATATATTATTGCTGATTATCGCCGGAGTTGGATGCATTAAAAGCAGCAGGGAAAAAGGGAAAAGGGAAAAGGGAAAAGTAAAAAAGAGAAAAAGGGAAAAGGGAAAAGGGAAAATGGGAAAAAGGGAAAAAGGGAAAAGAAGAAAAGTGAAGATTTAGAGAAGTAGATTAAAAACCTAAACTGAGCTATTTCATAGAGTTTTAAAAGGATTTTTGTCAGAGGAAAGATGTACCGCATGTGCTAAGGCAAAAGAATTATTTAATATCAGCTGCCAAAACACCAGAATATGCATAACTTTTTTATTATTTTCGTAGAATCAGAAATATGAAATAAAAATCAAACTATATAATAAAACAAAATTAACTTTTCTAAGGAAATCAAGAGGAGCAACAAAATTAGAGAGAGAGTGAGAGAAAGAGAGGGAGAGAGAGAGAGAGAGAGAGAGAGAGAGAGAGAGAGAGAGAGAGAGAGAGAGAGAGAGAGAGAGAGAGAGAGAGAGAGAGAGAGAGAGAGAGACTGAAAAGTGAGGAAAGAAATGTCTTTCTCTAACGTCTCAATTTCAATCTCAAACTGGTAAGTGAGAGAGAGAGAGAGAGAGAGAGAGAGAGAGAGAGAGAGAGAGAGAGAGAGAGAGAGAGAGAGACAGACAGACAGACAGACAGACAGACAGACAAACAGATAGAGAGGCAAAGAGAGAGAGAGAGAGAGAGAGAGAGAGAGAGAGAGAGAGAGAGAGAGAGAGAGAGAGAGAGAGAGAGAGATAAAAGTGAGCAAAGAAATATCTTTCTCTAACTTGTCTCAATTTCAATCTCAAACTAAATTAAAGAGAATGAGACAAATAAATAAACTTTTTCAAAATGCTATTAAAATTACTTTAACACATAGTGGTCTAAAAAAGTCCGTAGGTAGGACAGGTAATTAGAAAAAAGGTTGAGGGAGTATCCAAATGGAAGCTTCAGAAAGGAATGGGGGGATCAGAAAATGGTATAAAGATAGGAGTAATGGGGGGGGAAATTTGATGAGACAGATTGGAGAATTCGAGATAAAGATTTGAAGCGGAGTGATGGAAAGAAATAACAAAGTGAAGTTCAAATTTTTTTAGCATGATTTTTAATTTTGTGGAATTTAAAAAAATTAATTTGGTTTAATTTTCTTCTATTTTACTTAATTTGCATTATTAATTTCATTTTTATTTTTTTAATTTTTCTTTAATGTTTATTTTTATTTTTATTTTTATCTTTAATTTCATTTTTATTTTTACTTATTTTCTTTAATTTTTTATTTTTATTTTTATTCTGATTTTAATTTTTAATTTCCTTTTTATTATTTATTATATTTTTCTACTTTTTAATTCAATTTTATCATTAACTTTAACCTGTCTATTTCTCTGTATGCATTTACATCTATCTCAATTTGTATGTGTTGGAGAGTGTGTTTTGTTTGTGACAAGTTATGTTTCTTTTTTTTATGTTATTTCGATCCGTCTTCCTTTGGGTAAGTCTATCGATCAAGCAGCCTATGTGACTTACTCAATAATTTTGCATTTAAATAAAATATAAATAAATAAATGTATAAATAAATGAAATGGATAATTAACTATTTAATTAACTAATAAAAACTCTTTTGGAAATTTGCCAAAGTTTAATGAAAACATAAATTTTTTAATATTAAAAGAAAAAACAATTAAACGTAAGAGAAAAATATAGAAACCCTTAGACAGCGTCAAAGCTACGTTCATATGGATGGCTTTTATTAACAGAACACGATGCAGAGAAAAAAAAATCTAATAGAACAAACCCGACTTCTAATGGGTGTAATTGAAGGTAAGAAAAGATCAGTAATTTTGATCTCATCTCAAAGACGAATAATGATACCAATAAAAACCTGCACCACGTTATAAATTTATACTATGGTTGCACCCTGTTATATATTTATAATATGGTTGCATCACTTTATATATTTTTATTATGGTTGCACAAAGTTATATATTTATACTATGGTTACACCAAGCTATATATTTATACTATGTTTGAACCACGTTATATATTTATACAATGGCTGCCCCACGCTATATATTCATATTATGGTTGTAGCACGTTATATAGTTATACTATGGTTGCACAACGTTATATATTTATACTATGGTTGCACCACGCTATATATTTATAGTATGTTTGAACCACGTTATATATTAATACAATGGCTGCCCCACGCTATATATTCATATTATGGTTGTAGCACGTTATATATTTATACTATGGTTGCTCCACGCTCTATATTTATACTATAATCACAGCACGTTATATATTTATACTATAGTTACACCACGTTATATATTTATACTATAGTTGCAACACGTTATATATATTTATGCTATGATTGCACTACGTTATATATTTTATACTATAGTTGTACCACGTTATATATTTATACTATGGT
>JABUQX010061412.1:0-15000 GCA_015478945.1 Trachelipus rathkii
CTATCTCTTATAGTATATATATATATATATATATAAGTATATATTTATAAATTATATATATATATTAAATTATATATATATTATTATACTTATATATATATATTATGTCAGTATATATATATATATATATATATATATATATATATATATATATATATATATATTAATATATATATAGTATATTATGTCTCCTCCTTTGGACAAATGCCGGAGGACTACCAAATTTCACATGAGTTAAATGGCTACTCAGATAAGGAATAAGGATGAATGTATCAGAGATTATTAAAATGATCTTGATAAATCTTGCTTGTCAGATATGTTGCAAAGATGACTTTACTTAGGTTACTCAAATAAAGATTACCTTCATGTAAATGGATTGACTTGAATTCTTGACCAAAGATTTAGAATATCATTTAGCTGATCTGAGAGATAAAACAATCAGTGTATGGAAAAGTATGGAACAAGGAAAAAGCTCAATAAGATTTCTAGGTTAAAAATATGCAATGTCGTTACAAGTAGCAAGGAAGTTTAATATAAGATGTATGATAGCTATATTAGGCCAGTATAGAATTGTTCAAGTTTGTGCCCTTATTTTAAGAAATGACATAAATATGCTGAAAAGAGTAAAAACGGTAGTGCAAGAAGGATGAGTGTTGGTTTGAGGTTAAGGATATGAGGAGAGGTGAAAAGTTTAGGAACGTTTCTGTAAAAGGCAATTCTTTAGAGAGGAAGTGATACAAGTCCTACAAAATATTTACATATATCGATAATACTGAGGTCAATAAATTCTTTATAGTGTCACGGGTGGGAAGCTAGGGACTACATTTTGAAATTAGAAGGGACATGGTAATCTAATGTGAAGGAAAATTCTGATCATTATTAGGGTTGGTAATATTTGGATGGTTTTGGCGCAAGATAGATTTGAGTGTGAAGCCCACTGGAACTTTAATAATAGGATTGGAAAAGTAATGGATGGGTTTGGTGTGTCATGTAAATATTGAATAGAGCAAATTGCTGGTTTTAGTTATTAATATTAAGGTAAAGCTGCAAGTTGTTACCATGGTATGACATAAACTGTTTTGAAGCTTTAGTGTGGTTAGCAATGTACTTAGCTATAAGTTTTCCTTTTGGTAGTTGAGTTGGCGTATATGGTTGTAGACCTTTGCTTAGATAGTGAACACCATTAGTTGTAGGTTGGCCATGTTGCATGAGCTTGTTGATAATATGTATGACTGGGAGCAGACTCGATAAGCCGATGTGATTCTTGCGTGCTCTCTTTCTAATCTCTAGGGATGGAAGACTAGAAAATGAAATAGAAAAATTTAATTGGTAACGATATGATTGATGCACGAAATAAAGAATGTTTAGTGGTGTAATATTCGCGTGCATTATGATCATTGCTGGTTCACTCCATGGTGAAGTACAATACATAGAACTTATAGCCAGTGAATGCACAAGGTATATTTTAATTGCATGGTAAATGCTACTATTGTTAACTAAAAAACGTAGGACATTTTTCCGCAGAACAAAATGTGCGGACCACGCGAATGGTAAGTAGGTGGTGGAAGTTCGATATATTATTACGATGCTCGAGAAATTTTGTAAAACAATTGATGCAATGATGAGTGATGATCAAATATTTTGAAACGTGCAATCAAAAGCAAATTTGTAAAAGTTTATTTATGATTTAACTTTATTCTCCTAATCTTCCATTATATGTACTACATTTGCAGTCTCCATATTAGGTGACAGAACTTGTTCTTAAATCATATAATATTATTTTTAATCTTCGATTTTTCAAGAAACATCAATGAAACATTGTTCCAATTTTTGAAGGTTTGCAACAGAGTTTCTCGTTTCTGTTAATGAATGAAATGCGTCATGTGAGAATCAATGTAGAATGTAAAATATATAGTATTAACAATTTGTTCTTGATGATTTGAACCAGTTTAAACAATTGTTTTGTAAGTCCACTGCATTCCTCGATGTCTATTAAACATTTACGAAGTTCTTGAAAATAAATTTGAGCTCTATATTAAGAATGGAAGTTGTTAAGTGGATTTTAGCATTTTCCCTCACTCAAAGCGTGCCAGTCCAAAAACATTATTCCTATTCTGAAACGGCTCAAAGCTACATTTTCAATTCTACGGGACAGAAGCCTAAAAACCTGGTTTTAATGGGTTGTTCTCATAGCTATTACTATTAAAAGGAGGAAGTTATAATCATTTTGTTAGAGATCAAGTTGAAATTTTTTTATATAATAAAACTTTAATCTTTTTTGTTTTTTTGATATATCAATATTAAATATATATATATTATATAATATAGAATTATATATATATATATGATTATATATTATATTATATATATATATATATATTATAACTATTATATATATCTATATATATTATAAAGTATATATATAATATATATTTTACAGAAGATAAACACCACGCAGTAGTAAAAGGGGTGGGTAACTGACGGCCAAAATGTTGCAACCGAAGTTGCATGCAATGTTGCGAATGTTGAAAGCAGCATTTTGCAACATTGTTTTTTCAAGCTTGGCCGTGTCAAGGTTAGGGTTTTAGAGTCATGAACCGATTTAAGGTCTGGAAACCGACTTCCGAGGTTTTGAGCCTGAAGTCATGGGTTTTACCCCAAAAGGGGGTACGCCAAAGGTTTTTTTTTGGTTCCTAGAAGGGTTTTAAATAATCATAGATCAATTTGATGGTTTCAATTCGATTTATGCGATGTTTTTACACCTAGTAGTGATGTTTAAAATTGGCTTCTACGTGCTCTGGTTAAATTTTTACATTGAAACAATATAATGCGACGGAAAATTATACATTCGTTCAATATATATGCGTAGTGACAGTGCGGTATCGGGGGTGCTGGAATCGTGAAGTATCCTGAACTGGAACTGGAAAATGACTTCCTGGAAAAGAAATGGAAAAAAGAAAAAAAATTAAAAAAAATTAAAAAAATAAATTAAAAAAAAATAATAAATAAAGTTAAAAAGCAATTTAAAATAAAACAAATTAAAAAATATAAATAAATATTAAAAAAAATAAATAAAAGTTAAAAAAAATTAAAAAAAAATTTAAAAAATTAAATATAAATATATATAAATAGGTTGCGCGGAGGTATGTCTTTTCGTTTGTCTGTTGGGCCGTTGTACTTGTCCAACCCTAATTTTTTACACCCCTTTCGGAGAAGGGGTGCAGGTTCCTTCCAGATAGGAAATTTTCTTAGAAGGAGTAATTTGTAATAATGTATGAGAGATGGAGAAAGGATTTGGAATCGGAGCTGGAGCTTTGGATTCCCATCTGAAATAAAAGAAGAAGAAATGCCGGATTGCATAGAGAAGATGGGGAAGGAAGGTGAAATGAGGAAAAGGGAAGTGAGGAAATAAGAATGAATGATGTTTGGAACCCGCCGGAGGTGGGTCATTAAAGAAGTAGTGAATGCACGGTGCTAAGAGAAGATGGAGAAGGAAGAAGGATGAAGGGCCAGAGTTGTACCGCGCGGTACTGGAGCGGTGCATGGCTGAGTTGTAACATTCGTTAGCTCAGACGAAAATTTCTATTTTCAAAATCTCGTTCTCTTTTTATAAAACGTCACACTAAAATATATTGTTGCTATTTTATTTATGTTTCATTTAAATAAGTTTAATAAGTTTCATTTTTAATGTTTTTTAATTTTTGCTTTCATATTAATTTTTTTAATAGCTTTTTAATTTTATTTGTTAATACATTTTGATTTTACTAAAAATTTTGTTTTTCATGTTTAACGTAAAAATTGGCGTTTTTACATACCTAAAGCAGTAATCAGTTAATCAAACCACTCAACCTGGTATATTGATCTATTGATCAAGTCATTTTGTATAGAAATAACAAAAAACTTTATTTATTGTTGTTTTCTTAACATATTGTTTTTTAAATAAAATTTTCTTTATATTTTTTTACTAAAAAAATTTTGCATTTTTCCATCCCTAAAGCAGTAAATAGTAAATGAACATCGCACTCTACTACTACCATACTGATCTATTGATGCTACTTGATCTATGATTCAGTCATATTTTGTATAACTAAACATACTTTTATTTTTTGTTGTTTTCTTCTTTAAACATTTGTTTACTAAAAATTTATTCTTTTCATGTTATAACTTAAAAATTTGGCATTTTAGCATACGCCTAAAGCATATAGTATCAAACTGCCTCCAGTCACACTCCTATCCTTCGTGATCTAGTGACCTATTGATTCAAGTCATATTTTTGTATAACATAGACACAAAATTTTTTATTTATTTTGTTTGTTTCTTTAATTTTGTTTTTTTACTAAAAATATTTGTTTATTTTATAATAAAAATTTGCATTTACATACCTAAAGCAGTAAATCAGTTAATAAAACCACCACTCTCCATCCCATTCATGATCTATTGATCTAATTGATTCATGTCATATGTATATATGTTTATACTTAAAACATATCATAAAATAAATTCTTTGCTTTAGATGTTGTTGCTGAAATGTTGCGTTTGTTGATGTTGTTGTTGTTGAAGATGTTGATGTATGTTTGATGTAAATGTCTCTTTTGATGTTGTTGTTTTGAATATCGTTGCGTTGGTTAAATTGTGTGTTGTTTGTTGTGTGTTGTTATGATTTAAATGTTTAATATGATCTAAACAGTTTCAAGTAATGAAAATATACAACACTTTTTCAACATATCTCTAAAATATTATGTTAATTTTACATTAACATTGTAATATTAAACTAACAAAAATATAAGTAGCTGTATAATGGCTAGCATCTTAAAGGTAACTAAAATAGGTTTCAACTTACAGCAGAAGTCGGCATAACAATCTCAATTTACTATACACAACCGATCAAATTATATATTATTTTATTTATTATTATTTATATTATATTATTATTTATTATTATTAATTATATATATACACATAGATACTCAGCAACACCAATAAAGCGGCGGTCACTTAGCCGCAGGTTTCAAACTAACATTGCTGGTAAATTGCTTCATACTCGAAAACTAATAATTGACGCAATTTAGTACACTCAAGTAACCAATCAGAGACTGTATTTGTTATGCCATCAAGGACAGCCAATGAAATTCGAATATTGAATATTAATTAATATTTTTGATCACATGAGAAGTTCCTCATAATATTTATTTTGCTCCAATATCAACCAGACAAATGAGAAGGGTAACGAGATTTATTACTTTGTTCAAAATATCTTTTGACTGAGAAGGTGACGAGATTGATTACTTTGTTCCCCTTATGCACAGGAAATGAGAAGGGTAAAAGAGAGATTGATTATAAGTACTTTAATCAACGCAATAATTAAAATCTGTTTTTATCTTAAACAGTAGTATTATGATTTATTAATATTATTTATTATTATATTATTATTATGATTATTAATTATTATTATATTTATATATCAACTTAATATGTATATAAATAAAAACTAACGATACCATAACACTCATGCACAAACACACGCACATAATTATATGACTTTTAACTTAATACTTAGCGAGCAAGTCATGCGTACTAACTTACTGATCATGACTGTTATTCTATGATTAAGCAAGATATGTGTACATTATAAACGCGTTGAGACAATTAATATTTTTCACATATTTAATATAGAACTTTCGTTTTGTTATGTATTTTCTTTAAGTTTCTATAATTCTATATATTTATATTTTAAATGGTTAGATTATTTTTTTTTTTGGTGTTTATTTATTTTATTTTTTATTTATTTGCAAAATAATCTATATATTTTTAAATGTTTATTATTTTGGCCTCTTTGTTTTAAAAAATTTGTTTTAACTAAATTTCTTTCATTTTTATGTTTATAACGTAAAATTTTGCGTTTTTTACCCTATGGCAGTAAATCAGTAAATCAAACTACCCTCTCAACCACCCTTCTGTCCATGTCGTGATCTTTTTTGATCATTGATTCGAGTCATATTTTTTTATTAAAAATTTTGGCGTTTTAATACGTAAGCAGTAAATCAGAAATAACTCCCCTCCAGTCACCGATCCTATCATTTCTGATCATTGAGTCAAGTCATATATTTGATAGAAATACTGATACTTTCTTATTTTGTTTTGTTTTTTTCTATACATTTGTCGTCTGCTTTTGAACATTATTTCTTTTAAGTTACAAGCTTAAAAAAATTGCATTTTTACATACAAATAAAGCGTAAATAGTAAATCAAACCCCACGCCACGCCTCTCTACCCTTGCCATGATGCTATTGATCTAATGATTATTGTTAAGTCATATTTTTTTATTAATTGCTATGGGTTTTACCTACCTAAAACATTAATTGTATTTTCAGTCTCGTGTACACCCCTACTCCGAACAGTAACATCATAATATATTAGATATAATTATATATATATTATATATATAATAATATAATATATATATATAAGTTATACACGATAGTTGGTCTTAGCTTTGATATTTCTTTGATTATTCGGTCGAAAAAAATACTAATCTAGACTATTGATCGAACTACCCTTGATATTTCAGCCATTAAGTAACTCGTATTGGGAGACAGTAAGAAGAGGATGTAAGAATTTATTATATATCTAATATATATTATAACTTAATATATATATATGTATAAATATATATATAATATTATATTATATATATATAGTATATATTTATATAGTATCTATATAAGAACATAAAACACCTAACATTTTAAAAATTTGTATATCTAAGGAGGTAATATGACCGTCTTTGTAACAGGTAAGAGTACGCTAAACATATTTCGACTCTAAACCAAAACCTTTCCTGACCGGCACCTTTTTCACACATATCTATAAGTACACAATTGCATTTACATTTAAGAACATAATGATCCTTTAATCAAGGCCATTCCTAAACCCAAAATATAGCTCAACCTAGCCAAACTGTCATAATTGTAACTAGCATTCTGAAACCGCTGGAACCCTTTCCGACTTCAGCAGATCTCACGTGTTTAATACTACAAGCATTATATACATACCGGAAAAATATTATAGTTATTTCATTATTATTATTTTTTATTATTAATATTATAATTAATTTCCCATAATTTCACAACCAATCAATAACGGCGATGCGTCATTATCGCTTCGCAGGCTCACAACCATAGAACATTAGTTGGTTAAAATGCTTCTCTAACTGAACTAAACTTACGGTCTCTAGAAAAGAACAAAGGGTTTGGTTACAGCACACCAACCTGTTAGTTTTTATCTCAGTTGAGAGAAGTGAATAGCAGAAGACGTGAGAAACAAGCCGTTTAAAGCTTTGAAAAAGGATATCTAGCTTGGAGAGAACTAGCCAACACAAAACGAACGGGTAATCAAATTAATGAACATTTGTATTGTCTGACAATGGTAATGAATCGGTTCAACAGTCAGTAATACATGGAAGGGTAAACAATTTGTGATGGCCGTGATGAATAATGTATGCAACACACACTGAACCACAAACATTGCATCTCTCACAAATATACTCACGTATATATTGATTTCCAATGTTAGGAATTTATTATATATATGTTATGATATTACTTAGGTTAATTTAATTTAAAGATAAATATAAGAGATAAACATAAGAATATTTTTTAACTATTTGTAATATATAAATTTAATATAGATCTTACGATGTTGATCAACTTAAAATTATGTTTTCCGATTATTTTTTTTTTCCTATTTAATATTTTACATTGTTTTCCTTGTTATTATTCTTATATAATATATTAATATATTAATATATATATAGATAATGTGAAAACCTTAGGAATAAAATATATGAAATATATAAGTATAGAGTATTGTGATTTTAATAAATTTGTGGTTAATAATAGTATAAATTTTAACTATTTGTAGATAGATAATATAGAACTTCACAGTTCGTAAGCTTTAAGATTATTATTGCGTTTGTCTGATTATTTTTTTCACATATTAATATATGACTCTCTTTTTCTTATTATTTTCTTTATATTAATTATATACTATATATATTATAATATATATTATATATATATATATATATATATAGTATATATATATAATATAATATATATATATATTAGTTTGGTGTGTGTTGCTTAAGTGTGTGCGTGTGTTTGGCCATAGCATGAATTATAACGCATGCAATTTTTTACCCTTCATGTAAAGATGTTGACCGAATCATACACCATTGTCAGAACAAAGCACCAGATGTTCCTGTAATTGATACAGTTCTTTGTTAATCCCCTCCAAAAGCTAATTAATTTTTTCACAACAGTCGTCTTAATTGGCGATGTATTATCACGGTTTTGTAGTTCACCTCTCACAAGAGGGTAAACGAGAGTGTTTGTAACCAAACCCTGATGTTTATATGTTCTAATAATTGCGTATGTTAGGTGGTCCCTAGTAGAGAGCATTTTACGAACTATGTTTCTAGGTTGTGAGCCTGCAGGCGAAGTGGACGCATGTGTTATTGGTGTTGTGGAGATCTGATGTGGGATAAAATAATAATACTAATATTTTTTCGGCTATTGTAATAGGTAAAGATTGAGATGTGCTACGTTAAATCTGGTATTGGAAAACTTCTAATGTTTAGTTACTTTGTATATGAAGCTCTATGAAGGTTAGGCCTAGGTTGAGAAAATTTTTTGTTAACGATTTTCATAAATATTTCAATTCATAATGTTAAATGTTAATATTTTCGAGATATGTTTGAAAAAAAAGAAAAAATAGTAAAAAATAGACAAATCAAATCTTGCACAATGTTAGCTACTTACTGGTAGGTTAAGATAAGGAACTTTTATTTAACTTAACCGTTTATTCAGGTGTGTAACATATGTTAGGTTTGTTGTTCATATATTATAGATATATATAATATTATATATAGTATATATATATATTTATAATATTATATCATAATATATATATAATATATACTTACATCGGTAAATAAAATAAGGAAGCATCCTGAAATAAATCAGGGTAGTTTTCGGAATAATCGATTTAGTTTTTTTTTCGGTATCGAATTAATCCGATAGGGAAATACCTAAAGCTTAAGACCAAACTATATAATATATGATTATATTAAGATATTATATATAATATTTAATTATATATAAGATATATATTAAATATTATATATAATATAAGTATATATATATTATAAATATTATATATATATGATAATATATATATATATATATATATGATTATATTATATTATATATATATGTATTAACCTGTTGGGTAGGAGGGTGGGTGGGTGGTTTGATTAACTGATTTACTGTTTAAGGGATATGTAAACATAGCAATTTAATAAAAAATATGAACTTGAATCATAGATCAATAGATTATGAGATCAGGAAGGGTAGGAGGGTGAGGTGGGTGGTTTGATTTACTGAATTTACTGCTTTAGGGTAATGGTAAAAATGCAAATTTTTTAAGTTATAAACATAAAAAATAAATTTTTTTAGTAACCAAAAATGTTTAAAGAAATACAAAACAAAAATGAAATAAAAAGTTTTTGTGTTATGTATATACAAAACATGCTTGAATCAATAGATCATAGATCAACAGATCATGGTTGGGGTAGGGAAGGGTGGTTTGAATTTACTGATTTATTGTTTACTTTTTTTTATGGTGTAAAAATGCAAATTTTAATAAAAAATAATGACCGAATCAAAATCAATAGATCACGAATGGGTAGGAGGGTTGCTGGAGGGTAGTTTGATTTACTGATTTACTGGATTTTACTTATTAAGGGAAGTAAGAACTGGCAAATTGTTACGTAATAAGAACAATGAAAGAAATTTTAGTTAAACAAATGTTTTAAAAATAAGGCCAGAAAATAATAAAGTTTTTAAAATATATAGATTATTTAAATTAAATAAAAAATAGAATGATAAAACTAAAAAAAATAAATAACTAACTTCTTTAAAAAATAATAAATATAAGAATTATAAGAAACGTAAAAGAAAATACCTAACAAAACGAAATGTTTTATATAAATTATGGTGAAAAAATAGAACTGTCTCCACGACGTTTAGAAAAAGGGACACAGATGCATGACGATATAGAAATAACAGTCATGTGATAAGTAAGTGAAGTAACGAAATCAATTGGCCATGGCTAGAATGTGATTAAGTAAAGTGTAGCTAAGATAATTATTGTGTGTGTGTCGGCGTGTGTGTATGTGTGTTGCGTGTGTGATGTTAGGTATGTGTAGATTTGTTATAGTTCAACAATAATGATAGATATATAATAATCTAAGTAATATATATATAAGAAAATAATAATAACTACTGTTTGAAGATAAAGAACAGATGTTAAGAGAGGAAAAAGGATTACAGAAAAGTAATAATCTTCTTTACCTTCTCATGTGAATACAAAGATATTGGGAAACAATAGTATAATCTCGTTTCACCTTCTCATGTGTCAAAAGATATTTGGGGGACAAAGTAATAAATCTCGTTACGCTTCCTCAAGTGTCAAAAGATATTGGGAGCAAGTAATAAATCTCGTTACCTTCTCATGATGTCAAAAGGTATATTAAGATTAATGAGTCATTCTCGAATTTCATTGGCTGTCGGTGATGGCATAGCAAATACAGTTTCTCTGATTGGTTACCCTTGAGCGTGCTAAAATTGCGTAATGTTTAGGTGTCAGTTAGAGAGCAATTTACCAGCCAATGTTTTAGTTGTGAACCTGCAGGCTAAGTGACCGCACGCTTTATTGGGTGTTAGTGAGATCTATGTGGATAATAAATAAATAAATAATAATAATAATAATATAATAATTAATAATTAATAACAATAATAATTATAATATACATAATTTGATCGGTTGTGTAGTAAAGCAAGTTGAGATTGTTATGCGACTTCTGCTGGTAAGTATGAACCCGAATTTTAGTTACCCCTATGTAGATGAATTGGCTGGTATGTAGTTTAGGCTAGGTTGAGATTAATATTTTGTATTAGTTTTCAATAATTAACAATGTTGAACGTTATAAAATACGATTATATTTGAAGATATGTTTGAAAAAAGTGTATATAGGTTATGTCTTTAAATGAATGAATTAAAACATTAACAACAACCACCAACAACACAACAACAACACACATCCAAACAGCTGCAATGCCGAAGCACGAAACGCCATTTCACAACAACACAACATCCGAACGAACTGAAACAAATGCATCCATTTAGCAATTAAACAGCTAAGCAAAGATTTATTTTATTGATGATACTGTTTTATCAAAAAGATACTTTATAATATGAAATGAATCCCAATAGACTTCAATAGATCATGAATGGGGTGGGGAGGGTAGGGGGAAGGGCAAGTTCGAATTAACTGATTACTGATTTACTGCTTTAAGGGTAATGT
This sequence comes from Trachelipus rathkii, assembly GCA_015478945.1. Classification (NCBI taxonomy): domain Eukaryota; kingdom Metazoa; phylum Arthropoda; class Malacostraca; order Isopoda; family Trachelipodidae; genus Trachelipus; species Trachelipus rathkii. The sequence goes on from JABUQX010061412.1 coordinate 11,425, forward strand.
AAAAATGCAAATTTTTTAAAGTTATGAAATGAAAAGGAATAAATTTTATTGTAAAAACAATGTTTAAGAAACAAAACAAAATAAAATAAGTAAATTACTATTATGTTTAATACAAAAATATACTTTGAATCAATACATCAAATAGATACGATTAAATCAATAGATCATGTAAGGGTAGGATGGTGACATGAGGGCAGTTTGATTAACTGATTAACTGATAATTACCTGCGCTTTAAGATATGTAAAAATGCAAAAATTTTTCTAAGTTATGAACATGAAAAGAATATTAATTTATTATCTAGTAAAACAAATGTTTAAAAGAAACACAAAACAATAAATAAAAGTTTTGTTAAGTTATACAAAATACAAAATATAACTTAAATCATAGATCAATAGATCATGGATGAGTAGGAAAGGGTAGGTTGGGGCGTTTGATTTACTGATATAACATGATATAATTAGCTTTAGAGTATGGAAAATGCAAATTTTTTTTAAAGGTTAAAGCATAAAAGAATATTTTTTTATACGTAAAAAACATATATATTAAAGAAAAAAGAAACAAATGGAGAAAACTTATTTTGTGTTATGTTTAGATAAACAAATTTGATTGAATCAATAGATCAATAAGGATACACGGGTGCGGTGAGTTGAATAACTGATTAAACTGATAGTTACATGCTTTAGGGATATGTAAAGACAACGCAGAATTTTATTAACGCTATAAACATGAAAGCATAAATTTTTTAGTAAAAACCAAAATGTATTAAACAAATAAATAAAAGTAATAAAAGAAATTAAATTGAAGCAAAAATTAAAATAAAAAATAAAGAATAAACTAAAAAAAAACAAAATAAATGAAACTATAAAATAAAAATAGCAAACAATATATTTTAGTTGACTTTATAAAAAAAACCAGATCGTTGAGAAATGAGAATGTCGTCTGACGGCAAACGATGTTTACTAACTCAGCCCCGCACCGCACCGGCTCCAGCGACAGGTCGCCGTTTCCAGTCTGTCGCTCCTTAATATCTTCTTCCACTCCTCATCTTGTCTTAAGCATTCCGATAGCAACTTGACTACTTCTTTTATTTCAGTTGGGGACCTCCTCCGGAGGGGTTCCAAACAGCAATTCGTTTCATTGCTTATTTCTAGCATTCGCTTCTTCCTTCCTCATTTTCCTCCTTCTCCGCCTTACTTTCCATACATTCTTTAGCACTCACAGTAACATTCTTTTCTGTTATTTCAATATGGGGAACCACTCCGGGATCAAAGCTCCAGACTCCGATTCAATCCTTTCTCGCATCTTCTATAATATAAACAAATTTCATCCTTCTAGAAAAATTCTCCTTCGTGGAGAACCCGAACTCCCCGATTCCAGGCAGCAGCTGCGACAGAAACAGACAACCGAAATAGAGAGTATCCTCGCGGCAAACTATTTATTATTTATTTACTTTATTAAATATATTTATTTTTTTTTTTTTTTTTTTTTTTTGAATTTTTTTTTTTTTTAAATTAGTTTCCCTTTTCCAAGAAGTCACTTTCCAGTTCCAGGTTCAGGTTGCCTGGAATCTCGGATTCCAGATTCCAGCGGCCTCCAATCCGGACTGTATACGGCGATATGATCGAACGAATGTTATTACATAATTTTTTTCGATTATTATTTTCTCCATGTTAATAAACGTCAACGAGAGCACGTAGAAAGACGATTTAAACATGAATATAGGGGGGTAAAGAACATCGATAAATCGATTGAAACATCAAAAACTCTTATCTACGATTAATTTTAAACCTTCTAGGCAAGCAACAGAAACCGCCTTGGGGGGTTAAGCGCCGTTTGGGGGTAAACCATGAGTCAGCTCCAAAACCTCTGACAGTCGGTCTTCCAGGATTTAAAATTCTGTCTCACCGACCGTGAAAAACACTAACATCTGTACACGTCAAGCTTGAAAAACAAATGTTGGAAATGCTTGGCGTCACATATTGCAACATTGTCAATGCACTTCCCGGTTGCAACAATTTTTTTAGCGGTAGTTACCAACCCTTACTAGACGCTCACCAGGCAAAGCCTAATCTAGAAGGATGTACAGCTGTTTAACGTCCGAGCAAGACGAAGCCAAGCTCAAAGAGAGAATAGCTCACATTCCCACCCCAGCGACCCAAGTTGCGAACTGGGACCCCGGCCTTTGGTTTGGCGAGTGCTGTCTAAAAACTGAAGCGCTATCTGGTGTTATAGTAAAGTAGATATTTAATATTAATATATATAGATATATATATAATATAATAGTATAATAATAATTAAAATTATCATATATATATATTATAATATATTATAATAAGTACTTACTATATATATACCATACTTGGGCATTACCCAAAAATACATTTGCATACAACAAATATATATTCAAAATTATTACCATTATTAAATCATCATTATTATCATTATAATCATTATTATTACTATCATCATCAACCTCACTAACAGTATACACTTCATATCACTTAATATATTAACAACATTGAATTACTACATTATATTATTATTAGTTATACATACATCTCATCGTCACAATAATCATTATCATCAATCATCATCATCAAATCATCTATTATAATTATTAATATGATAAGTATATTAATTATTTTCATTATTATATTTGCACATATTAAGATAAAACAGTCTGAATGAGCTTTATTTGAACTTTAATTATTATTTTAGCTATTTATTATCAATATTATCACTATGCATCACTTTATAATCATGATCATTTGCACTATCTCAATAATTATCTATATTACTGATTTTCATTACGTATTATTAAATTGTTTTTAATATATTTCGTTTCCATAAAAAAAAAAAAAAAATAGTGTGATTTGCGTCCCTGCTGTATATAGCGCTATAATGGAAGGAAAAATTACAGATGTGAAGTGATTTACCAATCCGCAACATCCCAAAGTAATCGATCGAGCAGCCACTACTCATCTTGTGGCTATATTATATATAATTTATTATATATTATAATATATAATTATATATTATAATATATATATACTATTTATATATATATATAATTATACTATATTATATATATTATTCTATAGACTATATATTATAAATAGTTCATGGACATCGGCTTTTGAACTGACAACTGGCATATTCTAAATATTCCTCCCAAGTTTCTATCTCTTCATAAATAATATAGGTATAAATACCTCTGGCTGCAATGATCCATTCTTCAGCATAACCGTGTTCTATAGCCTGCATTCTCTCATGCCAGAGAGAGGTAAACTTGCCCCACGTTATTCGTTGTTAAAACTTGGTCTAATATTTTTCTTTATATATATTCGTAATGCCGATAACTCAGTGTAGAATACTTAAAAATCATAATGGAATATTTATTGAATTTCAAGTATGTCAACGGTCTGCAAGATGAAATGATAATTTCTTCTATCATTTAACAATGCTGTAATATTTTCAGATGAACTAACTGTGAATAATATACGGGTACGCATGAATGTGACACTCGCGAGTGGCTTCCAATAGTTGCGCGCATCAATACTTTTAGCATTATCACA
>JABUQX010061412.1:22500-27500 GCA_015478945.1 Trachelipus rathkii
ACAATTACAAGCTTTTAAAATAAATAAAAAATTTAAACAAACTTTTTAAGGTAAACCCATTTTCAGGGTTCGGTTCCCGTATCGTATTTGTGTCTTGCCAATTCGGACTCCTTTGAGAATCATCCTTGTGTCTACTTTAAACAATAATAATAATAATAATAATAATAATAATATAATAAAACAAAGTTGCTAATATCATTTCTACTGCTACTACTATTACTCCTACTTTTGCTGGTGTTGTTATACGAAAAAGACCTTTTAGTGAAGTCAAACTAAGAAAAATGACCCATAAACCTGGGCAAAAAATCGCTTCACAAGCGATTGAAGTGGTATTCAACTTAACAAATGTTGCTTTATAACATATCCAAAATCAGACAAAATCCAAGTATGGGAAAGTATCGAAAAATCAAATTCAAAATGGCGTCGGAATGTCGATTTTTTGTGTTATATTTGTTTAAAGATATTTTGTATATATTGAGATTAATGAAAGCACATCCATTAATATAAGAGTAAACTGAAAAATATCAAGAAAATAAAAAATTATATTTCAGAATAGAATTTATTGATAGGACAGAAATATTATTAATTAATTTTTATTGTCATATTTAGTATAAAACTACTGTAAGAACAAAGTCCTTACAGGAATTGAATAAATAACAGTCGGACAAACTATTGCATCTGAATCCTGTCATTGTTTCAAGTTTCAAACCGTTGTTTGTCACATCCACAGATCTGGCACTCGCCCCACAAGAGGCTGAACAAAGGCAAGCCTGTCTGTTTGCATCCACATCGCATTGTTGAGCAATACGTCTTACAAAAACAATGGATCATTTTCAGTAACCACTCTGGGGCTGGTGGTATATCAGATACTGTAGGGTAATACGAGTTTTCCCTAACAAACCAACCCCATTCTGCTGCAGTTACAGGCGTTTCTTGTGATTTTCAAACACATACCTGATAGTATGTACGAAAGCTATGGTACATTGTTGCTGATTCTGTAGGTGGCCAACGTTCAGGTGCAACAAACGATTTAGCTGCTGCAACTTTTTTCCACTAGCATTCGATGACGAAGTGCTTTTAGAGAATTTCCTGTCTTGCCGTCATATAGTATTGACACAGCCTTACTTCCTGCAGATTCAATGTCACACTGTTGAGTTCCATCTGAGGAAAATACGTTTGCAGCCAGCTGTAGTTGTTCATCATTCATTAGTTTTTGCAATGCTCTGGCCTTTCCGATGCCAAAGATTCTGGACGTTGTGTCACAACCAGTAAAAGCATGTAAAACAAAATGTTTTTACAAATATCACTACCCAGCAAGGCTTTAATTCCAAGAATATCATACACTGGATTTGTAGACAACAGTCTTTTTATGTCACTCCGTAAGTACAGTTTAAAACCATTGTTTTTCGCATGTTATAACAAAAGAACCAACAAGTCTGTATCTTCTCCAACAGTGACGGTCATTATATTGGTAGATGACGTTACTACAGATTGAACAATATCTAAATCTGCATCTCCATCAGCTTGTTTTACAGTGCGCCCTATTTTTGTCAAGGCTTCTGATACGAGAATAATTAATTGCTGCTTATTTGTATAATTGGCCAAGAAATTTTCTTTCTCCCCGACAAACTTCATAGTAGGACTGAAGTGTACAGTCTTGCTAATTTTGCAAGTGCTGCGCCTTCTGTGAGTCATGTTCTTAATGGAAGGATCACTGCCGTAAGCCATCGAAGACAACAATAGCTCTGCTATAAATTTATATTATCAAAATGTAAACTTTTGCGTAGGAATTGCTAATGTTCCCAGCCTCACAATCCCACACTTGAAGTAGGGATCCCCATCTAAAACGAATGGACGTTGTTGAGTGTCTGAAACATATTCTGTACACACAGGTACATCACTTTTCTGTATTGCATGGACCTAAAGCTGAGGCTTATCAACTTTTTTAATAAGTTCGGAATTACAAAAACGTTGGCGGATAAGCGCAGAGCTCATAATTTAAGACATCTGCAGAGATTTATGTTACTAACTGTAGCACAGCCATCGTTCTCTTTTAGTGTTTGTTCTTTTCAGGTTAAAATTGTTTTTCTCACTTACAAGAGCCAGATACGCTCTGAAACTTATTCGCTTTTGTCGCTTCCTTTTTGCACCCAATAACGTTGTAACAAGGCTTTCCAACCATTTTGTTTATGATTTCAGTGCCAATGGAATGTAGTTCCTGTACGTTTACACTTTGATCAGCAGTAACTCTAGTAATAATGTTTCTGAGAGATAAGTCATCATCAAATGGAGACATATGTTTAATATACTCGACAACTTTTTGCAAGTCACTATTCTCTCAACTTCAACGACTTTTCCCAACCTCTATCTGCTCTTCGCTAGTTTCAAATGATACGTTACAGTATTCTTGCATTGAGAGGTTGTAAAGACAACACACAGGCATTGATTTAAGCCAAGTTGCCAGCTGAATTTCTGTAAATCCACTTTCACGTGTCAACCCACTTCTGCTCTTAATAGACCGCATCAACATTTGTTCTATTACGAGGTCACTCCCTAATCCTGCCAGAATCGATCGCTTCGTCGAACTACAAATTGTCCTATCTGAAACAGTTCATAAACAGATGGATTATCAGAGTGCAAATTCAACATATCCTTTAGGTACTTGTAGCCAGATTTAAGATAGTTGTGATGAGCAGCTGCAGCAAAAATGACCAAGCATTCTTGGATTGCCTCTAAATGCAATTCCCATGAACTAGATCTATCAGCGGCAATCAACTTCCTTACGGTGTTCACCATTTCCTGGTATGCCAACCACAGCTTACTAGTCTCTGATGATTGTAACTGCAGTTTTCTTATCCTTTCAAAGCATTAGCAAATCTCACGAATTGTATCGAATGTCTCCACAATCGCAGCCAATTCATTGCCTAGAACGTCATACGCGTACAAATTCGAAGGCGTCATCAATAACTTTGTGGCAACTCCCGTCCTTCCCTTTAATAGGGATAAACCTCTTCTATAATAAAGTAGACAGAGCTTGCGTCGAAAGCATATGACCACGGATATCCTGGAGATGGCTTTGCAGTTTCATCATATGAAAGTACAAGCCATTATAAACCATATATCTGTCGTCACACAACTTCCTTTAGACGCTGAACCGTTCATTAATGTCCCAATCGAGCCCACAAGATTTATCAGAGTATGGAAAGACCCTAGCATTAATACTGCGTTCTCAAGCTCTTTGTACTGGTGAATAATTTGTGATGCTTTCCAGTACAAAGGTTGATCAAAAGTGACTATGCAAGGAACCTTATTTTCATGTGCAATTTTATTCAAATATAAGGAGTCGATAATATGTAAGTCATATTACTTGGTGCCATATTAATGATTGGCAGGAATCTAACAGATGCCTTTCCAGAGTGTTGGAGGTTCGAGTTACTGTATACACTCTGCATCATTCCAGACCAATTGCAATGATCTTTTCCTGGAAATGACCAGGACAATTGCCAGAGAATATCTATTTTTCTGATATTTGTACCAATTCGTTCTATTTTTTTAAAATTGATATCCTGCAGAAGATTTCTGGAGGATCTGTATTCTTCGATCGAAATATGGGCAATGTTCTTTATAGCACTGTCTGTAACATTATTTCTCGGAACAGTGGGTTGTAATATAATTTCTGGTGTTACAGCAGCAATCATTCCATACGTGAAAGGTTATTATTTTCCATCTAATGTCCGATATTGCTGTGAATCGACGTTGTTGCTTCAAGCAGTATGCACTAGTTATGTGTAACATCCAGTGAAAAAACGGCTACTTGCTATTGCAGCATTCCTTTCGAATTTAATAACTTCTGAGTAGGAAGAACAGAAACCTAATATAACGTGACCTGAAGTTGTGATGCATTTGAATAACTACACCTATCTGCAATGATTTTCACGCCTTTTTTTGAATATCTTACTACTTCTCACGAGACTGTTATATCTTCTCATTCAAATACTGAGGTCCTCTATTTGGAGGATTTCAATGTACACAACACTGAATGGTTGGGGTCCTCTCATGCTGATTTAGGTGGGGAGGAGGCTGAATCATTCAGCCATTCTCAACGATCTTGGAGCAAACTATTAAAGAACCCACAACACATTCGGATCGTCAACCAATTCTTGAACACACTTGACATATGTTTCACCACTAGTCCTTCTCTCTATAAATACACCACCTTCGCTCCTATTGGAAAATCTGACCAAACCTTATATCTCTTAATTTTAATACTTTCTCTCCAACAGCTCCATCCTGCCCTACGCGTTGTGTAACAATAATAAATTACCTCTTCTGCGGACTTGGAAGATCCGCATGGTTTCTTGTCAGTTGTTAATGTGTTGATTTTGTTGTTGTGCAGTAATAGTAGTTCCTTCATGGTGTTTGCTGAATGTTTCTGAGGTAGGTTATGTTAGACTGTGAGTGGCTGAAACAAATGTAAAGTTGCGAATGGCCTTGTGATGCAGTTAAATTCCGAGTCTGTTTATGTAGTAGTAGTAGTAGTAGTGGTAAGAGCAGCAGTAGTAGTAGTAGTGCTGATTTAAAATAGTTAATTCTATTAAATAATAGGATGAATGGCACCGGGAGTTTCTCCTTTGGGAAAGTGGATAGCCTAGTGGATAAAGCTCTCGGCTGCTGTTAAATCAGCGACGCGGAGTCCAGCGTTCGTATCCCGCTGACGATTATGAGTAAATCTTCTGTGGACCATTCATTTATGAAGATGGGGGTTGGCCTTTGTAGTTATCAGCAATTAATGGGATTCGAAAACCCGCGCGAGCTTAAAAAAGCTATGTTTTTGAAACTTTCTTTTTGGGAAAGTGGATAGCCTAGTGGATAAATCTTGGCTGCTGTTCACTCAGCGACGCGGAGTCCACGTTCGTATCCCGCTGACGAAGAGTAAAATCTTCTGTGACTCATTCATTTAAAGTGGATAGCTTAGTGGATAAAGCTCTCGGCTGCTGTTC
>JABUQX010061412.1:32500-35000 GCA_015478945.1 Trachelipus rathkii
TATCTATTCAGTTGTCGACAACCACTCACGGTAGAGCCCTGTCCCAGAGGGGTGTTGTACGCCTCAAAAATTCACCAACTACGTAAATTACGCAGATTAGCACAGACGCAGGCTTTAAAGTGAGGGAGGCTAAATTCAGCAGGAAACGCAGAAGATGGAAGAGAATTCCACAGAACAGAGGTCTCAGGAAAGAAGGAAGCACCGCAGCGAACTAGCCTGAAGTTACCAATATCAACACAAAACTCATACGCAGATACAGCACCCCTTGTGTTACGGGGGCGTCGTAAAGGTGGTGGTACGCGAGCGATAAGTTCTCTCGAGCACCTGCGCGCGCGACCTATAGAAAAGAGATATAAGCACCAACATCGCGCCGGAAAAGATGAGGGTCCAAGTGAAGTGGAAAGTATACAACAGTTTATAAACCTTTATGTCTTTGACTTGATCCTATCCAAAAGCCGAGTGAAACCAGACCCCCACAGATATGAGAGCAGTCCTCCATACAAGGGCGGATGAGGCCCTTATATAACTGGAGTAACTGAGAAGAGGAAAAAAGTCTCGCAGTCTAAAGAGAACTCCCAGTTTCTTTGAGGCCGCCCTAGCAACCTTTGTGATGTGAGGTTTCCAAGACATTTTTTTGTTATGTTAAGGCTAAGGATGTTTATATTGTCAACAGGAGAGACGAGAGAACCGTCGAAAAAGGTAGGGAAGTTAGAAGGTGCCTTAGAGAGGGAGATTTGTAGAAAGATTAAGACGAGAGACAATTCTAGAAGTAAAGGGGGGAGTAGAATTGAAATGAGCTGAAGAATGAAGGGTTGAGTTATTGGCATATGGGTGGATAGAGTTAAATGTGCAGGTGAGAAGATCATTACCGTAAAGTAGGAATAAAGGAGGAGATAAGACAGAACCCTAAGGAACACCACTATTGACAGAAAAAGATTAAGTCTTCCCATCAACAACAGCCGATATTGAGCGATTTGAAAGAAAACTAGACATAGTAAGCAAAGAGAAGGAGGAAACCCAAAGGATGAGAGTTTGGAGAGTAGTGACGCGTGATATACCCGGTCAAATGCTTTAAAAATTTTCAAGCGCCACCACGCAAATCTCCCCGTATTTCCTAAGGGTGGAAAACCATAAATCAGTAAGATAGGAAAGTATATCTCCAGTAGACCTCAAGCGCCGAAAGCCGTACTGGCGATCGGATAGAAGTTAATGAGGTTTCAGATGATCTGAGAAGTGTGACTTGAAAAGGGTTTCAAAGATCTTAGATAGAATACAAGTGAGAGCTACAGGACGATAGTTAGAAAGATCAGAGTGGCTTCCTTTTTTTCGGAATAGGTTGGACGTGTGCGTGCTTCCAACACTGAGGGAAAGTGTTAGTATTGAGATTGAGACATAGAGAATATTGTTGAACGGGGGGCGGGGTCAGCACGGAAGCTTACTCCCTCAAAACTCGGGGAGGAACGCCATCCGGGCTACCCGCCTTCCTAACGTTCATAGATTTCAGGAGCCCATGCACCTGATCAAATGTAATCACAGGCAAAGGCATAGGACACCTGAGTGGAGGGGAGAGGAGGAGGAGAAGATGAATCCAGAAGCGTTCAGGGTTGAGTTTGAGAACAACAGGAGGCCGAAGAGATGGCCTTTTCAAGTTGGAGAATTAGCAACGACTATTCATATCGAATAAAAGGAGAAAAGGCTGATTTGCAGAAGTTGTTAGAGATGTTTTGGCAAGAGGCAGAAAGATTTGTCAGTAGATATTATATTATATATATATATATATATATATATATATATATATATATATATATATATATATATAATTATATATATATATATATATATATATATATAAATATATAATATATATATATATATATATATATAAATATTATTAATATATATATATATATATATATTAGGGATGTACGGAACCAGAATTTTGGTTCCGGCCGGAACCGAACTTTTCGGAACCTTGGAAAAGTTCCGGCCGGAACCGGAATTTTTTTTGACTTCAAAGCCACACCTTACGAATTCTACTTAAAACTTGTCTGATAACAAGTGGAGTCTCTCCTGAAGTATCTGGCATCTTGTCATATCCATACTGTGAGGCCAAAATTTGGATAAGCGGATCAATATTAAATTATTAAGTAAAAAGGAATTACTTATAAAAGTTTTCTACGGTCCTTCAAGTTTAAAAGCTTTTTTTTCAGAAAGCGGGTAACGTATTTTTAGGATAACGAGATAATTTTAACTCCGAACAACATAGAGAGCAACTTATTTTCCTACACCACAACATTCAAAAGTTCAAATTAGTTCAATTTTAGTAAAGAAAAACTATGAGTCATGTTTTACAAATTTTAATTTTATTTTGCTACAGTATAGTTAATAATTTTGTTTTGTTAGTAGTTTCTACTTTAAAGTTTAATTTCTTTTAATAATAATATTAATAATAATAAATAATAATAATAACAATAATAAAATAATAACACAGACATAATAC
>JABUQX010061413.1:0-15374 GCA_015478945.1 Trachelipus rathkii
CTGTCGACATCATATTAATGAAATCATTATAATCTGATGGCTTAGAGAACATGCTTATCTATATCTCAAAAGTGTCAGATTGTCATTGTGTCAAACGATTCATCAGATTTGGAATGACATAAAAAAAAATATATGAACGAGTAGTACACAACTTTGGAATGGATGAATAGTGACATTCTGGTAAAGATAGCTGCAGAAATTTCATCCTAGGTCAGATTACCGTGAAATTCTAGAATTAACAATTCTTTACATAGGAGGTACGCCTGAACATGGTTTCTCATTCCGGCAGCCTAGTGCGCCGCATAGAGCAAGATGGATGGAACGCGTAATTTACAGCATTAAAATTGTACTATGTAAGGGGCAATTAAAGTTAGGTAAAAGAGAAGAGGGTGCAATGAAAAGATTTCTCAAGTTTGCTGTCCATATTATGTTCCTAATTGGTTTTCAGCTCCTTCTGCTTCTTGTGCGCCAAGAATCAGCATTTAAAAACTTGAATACACGCTTGGAATCCTGGATGATGATTCAGAGCTTGCACTAGTAGCAAGGCTCACCCAATAAAGAGCGTGATGTGGTATTTAAGTGAGGAGCTCGTATCACTTGCTAATTTTGATAATAATATATCCACAAAGTTGAAATGCAAAATGATTGAGTCATTGCAGAAGCCAGGTTTACATTCATCATGTAAACGATACCGTATTAAATGATAACGAAAAAGTAAATGATAAAACTGACAGAATTTGTTTCCAGCTCAAGTTTTCGTTTTTCACAAACTTATCTCTACCATGTACGTTTCTTAAGGAACATCCCTCAAAATGGAACGACTTAGAAGACTATAATCGAGTTAGAAAATTTGTTTATTTTTGAGTAGTGAATGATAATGCAGAAAGATCTGTTTCATTACTAAAAGACTATAACACAACACCTTACCAAAACATGAAGAAGCAATTGCGATATTACTTCAAGTTCGTTGAATGCTCACAGGGAAAAATTCTCTTAAAGAAACAAAATCTGAATTAAAAAGAAATTGAAAGTAAATAATAAATTGTAAAATGACATTAATCAATTATTAATATAAATTGTAGTGAAAATAATAATCGGCTGAGACTCTACTAATATTATAATATATATATAAATCATAGCATTTTTATTATAGTTTCGATGGATATAATACTGATGTAGAGTCCGGAACTATATAAAAATTACATTTCATAATAAAAGCCTGTCGATACATCACTCATAATTATTAAAACTTTCAATTGAGTAACTTTATTATTAAAAATTATTTGTATAAATATATGTTATCCTCACATGACACTTAACATTTGAATTTTCATTTTATATAGGTCATACAAAATATTAATAAATATATAATTTCCTAGCGATCTAGTAAATAATTCTGGGCAGGTCACGACATTCGATGTAATATAGTATAACATATAATTAATCATATCATATATATTATATCTATACATAAAATGTTTTAAATAATCTTAATATTTATTTTTTTTATATCTGATGAGATTTCATCATCCCAATTAACGGAAAAGTAAAAAAGTATATAGAAATGATAAGTAAATAAATATCGAAAAACGTTATTAATATTACGCTAACTGAAGATAGTGAATTATGTTAAATTATCTCATGTGTTCAATCGATCTAGTTGGGATTAATTAAGAAGTTATTCTCTTACGATGACTGTCTTTAATATGTAAGAGACGATAGTTTATCATTTATCTTTATTTTTAGACTTTAATATACGTATATTTTAGAAACTTTTAATAATGTGATGATTTTAGCTATCAGAAAACATACAATAAGTATAAAAAAATAAGCTCAAAGTAACGTATAGTCTTATCAATTTCTATAAATAGAAGAAGGATCAGGGTTAAAACAAAAGAGTTCCAAGGATCTGACCTAAGAGATAGGAGTAGTCAAGGTTGCAAGGATATTTATATGAGTCATAGTAGCAGAAAGGTGAATGGAGATTATATATGTGAAACAGATACGCATATAACGCGACAAAAATCGTGAAGCACGCCTACACGGAAGAGCTCGAAATGTGCAGAGAGAGAATTTGGGATATGTTACAGTGTGAAGACTGCTTATGATAATCATTAGGAATATCACGTTATTCTCATGGGTAACAGAGAAAGAAAGGAGAAAGAGAATAAGAATAAAGAAGAAAAGAGGAAGAAAGTATTGAGAAGATAGAAGAGAGAGAGAGTATGAGCAGTACAAGAACTACAGAGAGAGAGGACGTATCACTGCGAAAAAAGATATCCATTTATTTTAGCTAAAGTAACATGGGATAAAAGTGAGATTAAACTAAAGGACTACTCTGGAATAAAAATGGAACATTAATAACCTTTTTTTTAAACGCCACCCTATACAAAACTATTTTATTTTTGCATTTCGGTCTTATATCCAAATTATGATAAGATAAAAATCCATTATTAATAGCTTTTGCAGTGGGCTCTAAGAACAAACTCTATGTAAATATATCAATAAGAATTACCTACTGTATCTACTGTACCTATTGTTTATAATGTTTCTCAATATAACAGCATTTCATGATCGCAATCTACCCCTACATTAGACAGAATGAATTTACTTACAAATGTCCTCGTCCATATGTCCATAGAGTAGTAGAATAACGTAATACAAATAATACATACTATATCTATCAAAATATACGAAGTATTTATCCGTATCCTATCTATTCTATCTATCTATCTATCTCCATCTTTCTACATATTTCCATCTATCTCTCTCTCTCACTCTCTCTCGCTCTCGCTCTCTCTCTCTCATTTTTTACCTATATCATTACCTAGATAATATATATCTATACTTTATAAATATTATATAATACACTAAATAATTATCGTATATATATATATATTATACCCTAGAACAGTGGAGTAAATAAAAAAAGAAAAATAATTGTGATAATAAAAACAAAAAAATTTCACCTTTATCCCAGAATTCTAGTACAATATATGCTACTCAATTTTTAAACTGTGCGTCATTTATATATTCTCATAGCTTACATAAATTTTCTTTTTAAGTTGAGGCATCACTATGATTTAGGGCGTCTAAGATAAGCTTTAATGACACATACTATACATATCTATAGAAATATATATATAAATCTGAATAGGTAACCTATGTTACAAAACGAAAAAGTAATACCAGAAAAATAATTGTGATAATAAATACACAGACATTATATCGGATATGCGAATGTAATCATTCCAGATATACGGTAACTATGCTATATATTAATATATATATATATTAAAATTAATATATATACGCTTTTTTGGCGTTAATTATAAAAATTAAATATTACTTACCAAAAATTATCATTATTACACTATCTATTTAATGAAATTAATCAACTCAAAGTAATAATTAATTTTTTTTTAAAATATCACTTATTCCTTTATATATTTTATTTTTTTATATCTTTTCTCCCTATTAAAATTTTAAATTTGATGCTAGTGTTTCACGGTATGATCTGCAAGCGATTATTATCCTATCCATAGCGGGAGAGTCTAGTCTCAATTTTTTCTGTTTGTCATTCATGGTATTTGACCTAGTATTTTATCACTAGCGTATAAGAGGGCTTATTTCTAGTATTATATTAATTTTATAGATTGAGTTTTGTAGATTTTATTTATATAATTTCTATTTTTATATTAGGTATATTTACTATTATTAGTAGAAATAGGTTTATTATATATATCATAAATTTATATTTATATTTAAAAATTTATTATATTATATTACATATTATATTATTATTATTATTTTTTATATTAATATGTAATGAAAATATTTTTAATACAAATAAAATACTAAAGATAAAGTAATTTTGATTTCATGCAAATATAAAAATTAGTACTAGTACGTTTTTTGATAACTAGGTCATATAGTAGTGAGCGTTATATATTAAATCTCTCTTATTATAATCATATTAGGGCGTTTTAATAGCTTCATATTAATATCAATGATAGGTATATGCGTATTCTTATAAAAATTACGTACTCCTTTATTAATATCAATTAGGATGAGCGTTTTAATCCGCTTCTATATCAATGAGGGGTATTTATTTATTAAATCGCTCCTATTTTTCAATGAGGGCGTATTATTTCATATCTGATCTTATATATGAGGATTAAGCAAGAATTTAATCTTTATCTTAATATATGAGGGCGTTTTTTATGGATCGAACTTTGCTATTCGTTATTGATATTTCAATGAGCTACTTATTTTAAATTCAGCTCTTATAATATCATTAGAGTATGACGTAATTATTTTAATCGTATTCATTTATTTTAATGAGGGCGTTTTTTTAAATACTGCTCTTATATCACTAATATTAGAGTATAGGTAGTCAGTTTATTTAAAATCTGCTCATATATATTATTACTAATGAGGCTTTAATCGCTCTTATATCAATATGAGTAGTAGTTATTTTTATATACGCTATTACTTATAAATACATATGAGGGCGTTATTTATTAAAAAAATCTGTCATTCACTTATATTAATAATTGAGGACGTTTTAATCGAGCTCTATTAAATTATATTAAAATGAAGTATAGGAGTTGTTATTTAATTCAGTATCTATATAAATCAATATGAGGGGTTTTTTATAATCGCTCTTCATATATATCAATGGAGGGGTATATTTTAAATATCGTCATTCACTATTATCTATTAAAATGAGTAGCGTATTTCTAAAAAATACGCTCTTAATCAATGAGGTAGCAGTTATTATTAATCGCTGTATTACTATGATATCAATGAGTATATAGGCGGTTTAACTCGTACTCTTATAATTAAATCAAATATGAAGGTGACGTATTTATAATCGCTCTTATATATATCAATGTAAGTTAGCGTTTTAATCGCTCTATTTATATCACATGAGGAGCCGTTTTCATCGCTCTTATATCAATGCAGTATAGCGTTTTAAATACGCTCTATAATATCATTAGAGTGGATGCTTTATTAATCGCTTTATATTCATGAGAGGCGTTTTTAATCGTCATTTAATATATATCAATGAGTATAGGACGTTTTATTAATCGCTTTACTATATATCAATATGAGGGGAGCGTTTAATTACTAGCTTACATTTAATATTCATGAGTATATAGCGTTATTTTAAATCGCTCTTTATTATCAATTAGAGGGCGTTTATATCGAGACTCTTGGGAAAGATGATATTTATTATCTATACAGGTGAAATATTATAGAGTAATGAGACACATAATAATTCGGTACGACAGTGAGGGTCGTCGAAAATATAGACATTCCACCGACGGAGAGGAAGGGGAGTATGAGGAAATTCCCTACACTCTGGCACCAGAGGAAGGTGCTCTGGGGCTCAAATTTTGAAGTCTGCGTACACAATGTTTAAAAAAAAAGATAGAAACAAACAAAAGAGAAGAAAAAAAAAAAATAGAAGAGAGAAAAATCTATAACGAACAATAATTTAATTATTTATTGTTGTCTTTTTTTTTTTTTGTGTTACTATAATTGTAAATAATACTAGAGTGTGAAAGTATTATTCTCCGTATTTTCTATTATTTTATGAGTTCAATATCAATTCCCTCGAGATAGTATGCATAGGTAGTCTGAGTCTCTCGGACTGACACCGGGTAAACTATACAGGAGGATAAGTGAAATATATCCACACTATCCCCCTCAGGTAAGTGAGTGGTCTCCTGGAACCAATAACCCTAGTCAATAACTTATATGGTAATTATTGGTGAGTGTACACGTGAGTTTTATTTCATATAATAATATAACTAAGTGAATACATACACTCCACATCACACCTCCACATACTACATCCACACATCACCACACATCACCATCACACCTACCCATTATTAATACCCAACGAGGGTTTAATATTAGGATAACAAGGTCCCCACCCTGTGTAATGCCCGTACAGAACTCGAGAGAGACTATATGAACGCAGAGGTAGTAAATAGAACGCAGAAGTAACAGAGATAAATGAATGAATGGAAAAGAATATATAAGATAAAGAAAGTAAGAAAAGTAAAGTTTATAAAAGCAGAAGAAGAAGAAGAAGTAAAAGAATAAATGAAGATAGTAATGAAATGCACATGCTCCTGAAGAAAAAAAAATAGGCAAAATATATATTATAATTAGAAAAATTTTTACTGTAATTAATGTATCTATATAAAATGAATTAAAGATATATAATATTTATAAAAGAGGATTACACTAAGACTAAATTATACACAGGATGACAAAAATGAGTTCCTTTTCCGCATGTAAAGTATTAGAATAAGTAATATAAGAGAGATATTTATAGATTATTAATATGTATATATATGTTTTTTTGTATTTATTAATTATGTTATATATATTTATTGTGTGTTTTGTTATTATATTGATTATAATTTGAAAAATTTATGTACACAGCACGGACAAGAATGGAAAAGCCAAGAGCATTCCAGACAGTAAGGAAGTATGACCTTTGCACTAATATAGCTATATGAGATAGAATAAGTTTTGAATAATGCCAGAAGTTATTGAGAAATATAGATAAGAAGTATGACTGTTAAGAAGAGAATAAAGAATAGAAGAGAAGGAAGCATAATAGAAATCTAATTTAATTATTTGATATTTAATTATTATTATTATTATTATTCAGTTATATATAATTATAAATATTATTATTATTTATTATTAATAATTATTATTAATTATATTTTTATATTATTATTAAATTATTATTATATTATATTATATTATTATTTGAACTATAATTATATATATTATTAATATATTCATAATATCAATTATTATTAAAAATTATATTATTGATCAACTTTTATTTTTTTAGCATATATAATTATCTATTTTTATTTGCCTCACATAATAATATCTATATGTTAATTTATATCTTTGTACATACATTCTATCACTTTCTACTTGCGTGGCTAATATAGGTAATAATATTGGACCTGAGTGCAGTCGTGATATCGCGAGATATTCGGATCAAAAATTTTTTCTTACAGGTAGCCTCTATGATGGCATAAATAGATGTATTAAAGGGTCGCAACTGAAATATATATATATAGGAATATGATTCAAATTTGTGTTGACATTTATTTCGTCGTAAGACTATCACACACACTATCACCTAACCTAACTACGGTGCACAAATCGCGTATGAGCCTATTTCTGAGTGATCATCTATGACCGTATTTTCACTTAAGCCGTAACTTTAAGCTAACCTAATTTTAGCGAGATCCTTAGGCACTAGCTATTAAAATATAAAAAAGAGTATTCATTTCGAATCTTGTCGAGTACATATCTAATATTTTTGAGCCAGAAGGCTCACAGAATGGCTATCATATAAAAATTCTTATTTTTTTGAGTCCGATACGACTACAACATGTTTGCTAAGTGTTGGTTAATTGATTATAATGGATAATTTGTCCTCTATATATTCTAATTTCAAAAATTTAAACTATTATATATATATATATAGTTTTTTATATTTGAAAGTTTATAAAATAGTTTAATTTTAAAGCCAATAAGGTGAGTTTATAAGTGTTTTGTTTTATCAACTACATGGGCAACTATGCATCGAGACTATTTAAAAAATAATGATAATTAATGCTGTATATATAGATTAGATATTAAAAATATCAGCGAGATATAGATAAACAGTCTCGTAATATAACTCACCTTTAGAGAAATATAATGAATATCTTCACTTTGAAAAATTAATTTTTTTTTATCGTACAAAGAAAGTTAAAAATATAAAATGTACTGCATGGAATTATACAATTATAGACTTACAAACTGTAATAAATTATATAATAATATCATAAAATGTTTTATTTGAATACTTAATTTCTATTAGATCCATATAGAGTATTAGAACTTATTATATATCATATAAAATTTTATATTCTGTGACATTTATCTGACTTATTAAGCCATGGTCAACAAAGATGTGGATATCTCGAATCGAAGCCAACCCATTTAATTTTGCTGAAAGTGAGTGGAAGACTGAGTTCATATACAAAAGCCCTTTGAACCTTTTTGCGACTATTGAATGGCAAGTACGTAAGGACGCCGAAAAAATTCACTCGATTATAATTTCTAGTTGTTTGATATTGTACAAGGATTTATGATGACTTGTATAGTGTTTTCAAGTTTGTCTAGAACATAACAGGTAATGTACATTATCCTAAATTATGAAAAGAATCTTTCAAATGATTGAAACAAATATTTTAAACTTCAATCTTTTTTAATATGAAATTAAATTGTATTGCGTTGCAATTACAAATATGAATGAGAGAATAAAATTATTTATACACAGAAAACGCCGCCAGTAAGTATGTGTAAGTAGATAAGGTTCACTAGCAGCATGTTGTTTCTAAATATGGTTTAAGTTAAGAGTATGTGAGAGAGTTAAGCAAGATATATGACCATCATCTTTGAGTAAACGTTTGTTAAACGATCAGTAATAAATGTAGCGAACTACTCAATGTTATTTTGTAAGTATCAAGTTGTAAACGCAATTCATTAAAGTTAAGAGTATAGCACACTTAGAATGATTTAAGATACAGAATTCTAAGAAATGTTGTTTATATAGATATACTGAATATCCACGCCGAAAGTTAGTTTGATGAGCATAATCTGGCGTTTTAAAGTGAAAGATTTTGTAAAATTACTCTACTCCTAAATTCTTCATTTGCTTTGAAGTATTTTATGAGGTGTATCTTTCTCAAATTGATATCTTTAGTTAAGAGATTATACATCTTAGAGTAGTTATAAACTACTTACTAACTAATTACTACTTGAGACTCGTATCTTGTCACCACTGAGAGGACTACGTATCATGCACCTATTACTTTGGCTAAGAGACTTTTATTAGAACTGATGCTCATCATGTTCTCTTTATTTGTGGACATCGTACTATACTCACTAACGAACCAGGATTATGGGAGTTTAGGTTATACCCTTACATCTTTGTGGATTCGTCACTAACTAACTCCAAGGATTACGAGGTTTTGAAAATAGTGTAAAGTGGTTAAGTGAACTTGAGTGTACTTGAATTCATAATTATTTTGGAAAGGTTAAGATTATGATGAATTTAGATGAGACGTGGAAGTAAATTAGGATATTAGAAAGTCCATTCCTAGAGACCGGTCAAATATGTATTGTTTAAATGCCGAATGTTAAACATCGTGTGTGTATGAGAATATATATATAAAAAGAAATAAATTATAGCGCAATTATTATCATCATTATTGCTGTAGTTGATAAATTTGTGTAGTGTGAGAGTTAAATCTCTAGAAAAGAAAGCATTTTGATTATTAAAGTTATTGTTATATTGATTAGATTATTGAGAGATATTATGAAGTAGTAAGATATATGATGAAGTTAAGAGAAGTATAGAGTATATTGATATAGTATGATATAGTATGACTAAATGAATAATGTATAGAATGTATAGAATGTATAGAATGTAGATTATTGAGATTGAAGTATAGAGAGATTGAGTATGTATAGATGAATTGTAAGTAGAATTGACTGAGAAAACGTATATGAATGTATGAGAGAGATACTTAAATTGAAACTAGAAACAATAGTTATGCAATTACTTTTCTTTATAATTATTTATAAATTAAAAAATAATAGTAATAATAAAAATAAAAAAAAGAGAAATTAAACTTTTTAAAAAAAGTATTATACTTGAAAAGTTTTTCATACAACTAATAAGAGAGATTATAATGAAAACCTTATAAAAGAAAGTTAATAAAGTTAAACTTTTGATGAACAAAATAATTAGAATGAGAAAGCAAAAAAAAAATTGAGTTGCGGAGGGAAGTCGCGGAAGAGGGGTGGAGGGAGGGGTTGTGTGTGGTAGGGTTCATCGAGTGGAAGGGTCTCTTATTTCAAAAAATATTTGGGGTTATAATGTCATAATATACCCCCACCCCCACCCCCACCATCGGTTATTCTCTTTTATTATCCATTTTTTCTGCCGAGATAAAGAACCATCTTTAAAAGCGAGCTCGAAATAAGTCATTTGTAAGATAATCTTCTTCTTTTTCTAATTTTACTCTTCAAATTTTGATTTTCCTTTCCTTTCTGCTTTTTGATTCTAAGTTTCCTGTAAAGCTAATACTCATGATATTATATGTCAGCTGACCTATTTCACAAATGTTATATATATTTAGATTATATTATATTACAATATTATATTATCATATTATAATATATTTATATATTATAATATATATTAATATAGAACAAATTTCTTTAAAACATATATCTCAATATTAATATATTCATATTAAGATACCCACTTCCTAAATAATATAACATATATTAATATTAATATTTACAATTATAAATAATAATATATAGTACTATAATTATCATGTACTTTACGGAAGAAATAAGAGATAAGGTGGCAGTATTGAGCTATTGTGGCTGTTAACATCTTCTGTCCTTCAGTTCTTGCTTCTCCTCCTCGACTTCATCTTGTATGTGATTAGGTTTCTCTTCCTCCTCTCTCCTCCTCTCTCCTTCTCTTCCTCTCTCTCCTTCCTCCTCCCTCCTTATTTGACTTCGGATCTTTCCCTTCTCCTAGCTCTCATTCTCTGCCATTTTTGAATATGGTGAATATTAAAGTTCGAGATGTGTCGGGTTCACGATGCGTATGCAACAGTCTTTTCTTCTCTCTCTCTCTCTCTGGACGTAGTTGCGCGCCCGCCTCCGCTCTCTCTCTTCTCTCTCTCTCTCAAGTCTCCTTGTAAATCTCTCTCATCTCTCTCTCTCTCTCATCTTCCCCACTCTCTCTCTCTCCCTGCTCATCTCTCTCCTCTCTCTTGTCAGGATGAATATCTGAAACTCAATTATTGGTTTGCGGGATAACAATCGAAATTTTATTGAAAGCATTTTTTAATTTGATACAGAACCCTCGCTGCCCTGAACGCATGCGCTAATACAGATTTTTACAACTTCCGTTTCACGCTTCCTGCCACACATCAATCTTTGTCCTAATCCATTACAGAATTACAAATTCTCATCAAACTAACAAGGTACTTTTAATTTCTTAATATAATCATTATTCTAAAAGTGCAAAAACAACCACAAGCTCTATCATAAGACATATTCAACATTAATTGATAAACAACACAATGAGGAAATCTCTACTTGACATATACCTTTAAAAGCGAGCTGCAATGTCTCTCCGAGAATCAGAAAAAAGCAAAAATACAAATATCCAGGTATTTCAACAGAAACCTATTTTTGACCAGTAAATATTTTTATGAGTAGTATGCTATAATGCTGAATTGTCAGAGTAATACTTAAAACTCACTTACATTACAAAGGAAAAATTATCAAACATGTGTTATTCATTTAATTCCTTTAAATCTATATTATATTTAAATCAAGTTTTAAGTATATATATATATATTCTATTATAACGATCAAATATAATGGTGTTTAAATTGACGTGAAGCCACTAATTTAATACGTTTTTCTTGAGAAAGGCCATTTTTCCTCGCTTCTGTTTTTTTAAGCTAAACTAACGTATTTTAAAGCAGCAAATAATTAAGTTATAATGAAACAATTTACCTATATATATATATCTCAACTTCTATTGTAGTATACACCTAAAGAACCGTTAAGAATTTTTCTAATACAATAAAATTAATCTAAATTATAATTTAACTTCATTAATTATATAATCTAAAATTAAAAATAATCCCTTATAATATCTATTTAACCATGCAGTTCAACTTTAAGATCACAATTTGAAACTACTAAATTATAACCTTTCACTACTATCTGTCATTTGTGATTTGTCTACTGTTATTATATATATGTTATCATGATGAGTAGTATGGTCATTATATATTCTAAATGGCGAATCATCACCCGATATTGAAGAAACTATCTGTGGGCAAGGTTAAACTATATTACAGCACGAAAGTATCTAAAGTACCCACTGGCTATGCTAGACAGGCTGATATTACTAGGTACGGCTACCCCTTGAAGACCGACACTCCCTATACCCCTTAGTATAGCTAAATAAGATAACTATGGAAGCTTAGATAGTGATCTATACAGTGCGGATTTTGAAGAGCGTATAATAATATTATAACTCATATAACACTATACAAATAAATACTAAGCTTTAGACATGAAGATAATTTACTATAGTGTTACTAGTAGTATGTTAAGATATCACATTCGTAGAGTCACATATCAAACTATAGGGATAAAAATTTATTACCTCTCTCATCTATTAAATATATTCATTTGACTTGTAGCAAGTAAGTAGTTAGTGTTCATTATTGTATTGGTACTAACTAGAATTATAGTATAATGATAGACGCATCTACACTGTCGATATCCATCATAGTAATATATATCTTTATATATATATAATATACTTATTAAGTTCTTCATATATAATAAATACTATATATATTATATATATATATATAATAAATATATATATATATATATATAAATATATATATCATAAAATAATATATATATACTATTATATATTATATATATATATATAATATATATTAAATATATATTAAATATATATATATTAAATTTAATACATATATATATTTATATATATATATATAAATATATTATTATATGAATCTATATATATCACTAGTAGTAATATTAAGCAGGTGGTGAAAGGTGGCCAAAATATGTAAGAGACTAAATATCAAAATATATGGATAAATTTTCCTTTCTAAATGATACAAGATGAGACCGAAGGGACAAAATGGAAAGGTCTTACTTGAATGCAAAACTGGTGAGTCCTTACCGTAGAGAGGAGCTGTAGATTAGTTTATGGGTATAGTTGATGGAAATAGTACTTACGTATTAAAACTGCGCTTATATAATATTATCTATATATAATATTATATATATATATATATATATATAATTAATATATAATATATTATATGATATAATATATATATTAATATATAATATATTTATAATTTAAATATAATAGTATATCTAATATATATATATATATCATATATATATATATATATATTATTATATATATATAATAATAATATATATATTCTATATATATATATAATATATATAATAATATATATATAGTACTTTCATATCTAATATAATAATTATATATAGTATTTATATATATATATATATATTATAATATAATATATATATTATAACTATATAACATATACATAAATTATATATATATAATTAATATATATATATATATATATGATTAAATATATAAACATAATATAATTATATATATATATTATTAATCATTATATATTCCTATATCATCTATATATGATATACATGAAGGTGGCGCCATCCTGCATCTTATGTTCCGCTAGTCGCTAGTCCGCTCCGAGCGAGACGACCAGAAATGGTGACCGGAACTGAGCGGCAGGTGCGGAGTGTCAGGCAAATATTAGACGGATCTATGAGCACGTGTGGATCAAAAAAAGTTTCCGCTCTTTTATTTATGTCGCACTTCTTGAAAAATAAAAGTATAGTTTATTTCACTGTTGTTGCTTTGGTTAGAATAAATCGAAATATAATTTAATAATTCTTATTATATATATATATTTATAACTGTTTAGTCTAAGACTATTGTTTTTTATATTAATTAAACTTCCAAACCATAAATCTCACTTCCTTAATGGTAAAATTATATAATATAAAGATTGTAATATGCCCTGTGTAATAATAAGAATGGCTATACCCACTCATTATAACTTTTTAATTAATTTATATCTATGCTTATCTTAATTAGGCATAATCTAAATCGATATCTATGTAAAACCCAAAATATATATATATATGAGTATATATATAATAAGTATATTAATAAATAATAGTAATATATAGTTATATATATTAAATTTATATATAATATTAAATTATAATATTATATTATATATTATATAATTAATATATTCATAGTTTATAGTTAATAGATAACTTTATATTTATTTATAGTATATATAGTATATATAAAATTATATATTATAAAATATTATATAAAGTTATAATATAGTATATATTATATATTTAGATAGTATTAGTATATTATATTATATATATATATATATAATATTATATATATATATATATATATATATATTCTAATATATAATATGATATATTAAAGGTATATATTATATATAATATATATTAATATCTATTAGTATTAAATATATATATATATATATATATATTTATATAATATATATATATTGATTATAATTATATATATATATATATATATCCATATATTTATATTTGTGAATTATAGTAGAATATATAAATATATATATCATTAATATATATATATATTTTGGGTTTAACACAGAATTGATTAATAATAATACTATATAATATTAAATGTGCATATATAGTATTTATATATTATATATATATATTATATTTATTAATAATATATAATATATATAACATAGCTACCGAGCTGAATACGATAGCATTAGCATTTCATGGTATGTCATTAGTTACAAAGAGCTACGTCGTTATATTAATAAGGTTAAGCACGTTAGACACATGGCTCGGATCTTCTCCTATAAAGAGCCCATATATAAACGATCTAAAGTACAATCTCAAACAATTATTATACAGTCCTCCTATATACATATAATTATAGCCAATCATACGTTATCTAACATATATCTAGTATCGTATATATAATAGGCTAAGCATATATATAATCATATACGGCTCTCTATACTATATATTTTTTAATCTTGAACGAAATATCATTATAGCTACTAATCGCTATTCAGATTACTAAAAAGAGCTATAATACTCAAATATCTCTCTCCATATATCTGACTCATATTATAGATTATATTCTACTATACAGGTATCTACCGAAAAGCACTTATAATGTCAATGATATTATAGCGGCCGTTACGAGAGGCTACTTAGGCCGTAATAATAATACTATAATAGGCCAATTACTTGTTATAATTGCAAGACTATCGGATTATATATCTAATACTAAGATAATATGTCTAATATGTAATCTACACCTACTATTTAGCTCCTGAGATGCGACTAGTTTCAATCGTCCTATCTACCGTAATCCTATATACAAACATACTCTATATAGTAAACGCTGCTTGAGAAGTAATAGCCTATATCATCGTATATAAAAATATTATTCACATTACTCATATATATACTCTACTGACACTCCTTTCGACTTGAAACTTATATTACCCACTAGTGCGGCCAAGATACCATACATTTTACACTGAATTATATTG
>JABUQX010061414.1:0-17500 GCA_015478945.1 Trachelipus rathkii
ATTATATAATGATTTTTAGAGTGTCTTAAATTTGAGACCTGAGTATTTTTATTATTATGGATTAGAGGATAATATTTCAAATTATATATATTGTATTTTATTATATATACCAAAAATATTCATTATGATTATTTTTAATAAAAAATTTAAATCATATCTAAAATTAATCTTTTTCTTAAATTTTCAAGTAACCGTAACAACTCCGGCGAATAAAGAACTATCTTAAAAGTAAACGTTATATAATTTCCTAAATTTCAAACATTTAAAAAATATTTATGGGTGAAATCTTAAATATATGAGTATTTTTAACTAGGTTATTTTCTAGAGCATATTTATTGGAATAAAAATAATTAGTGTTTCATTGAAGCACTAGTCTTATTTTCTCGAGACAAACTGACACAGAACATCACAAGTTGAGAAAATTATTACTATGCACGTTCTTGCGAGTGGTTGTGTACTTATAGAGATACGTAACCTGTTTTTACTAGAGCCAATTCGTCAGACTTTGGATTATCGCCATGCTTTTAGTACTAGGAAATCACGAGAGAGCTTCGTAGAAGACGCACTCTGCTGAATCATGAAGCCATACACAGATGGATCTCATAAATACTATTCTCTCTATATCACTTCACTGCAGCTATCTATTTGTTCTTTTAGAATGATTCATATATTTACAATACAACAAATTTAGAACTCTTTAAAGTACGATTTTTCCTATATTGATTAGGCTTAACGGCCCAATCGCAGTCGGGGATGTCGTTCACTGAATAATACGTTACAATACTATATTAGAATATTTAGAATTTTAGTCGTGAGTCATATATGCTTATAATAATGCGGATGTTTTTAATCGCGAGTGGGATTAAATCTTCTAGAGTATTAATATGATGTAACAAATTATACACTGTTCACGTAGAATGCTTAAATTAGCTTGTAGAAAATCCATAGAAAAGAAATATTAATAATAGTGTATGGTTGATCCTTAAATTGCGAGATAGCAGTATTTTATGATGTGGGAAGAGTGATATATTCATAATATAGTGAGTATTTTATAAAGTTATCTACAATAGACTACTAACCACCATATACTACTACACTACTTATACTACCAAACATACTACTTAAACATTTCATTTTAGCGCATTTACTTACTATTTAACATAACTGGTCTTACATTAAACTAATGACAAACATATGTTTTAAACTCTTACTATTAGGGCCTTTTTCTTAAATTTTCACATTACAAATTTTAAAAACTCTCTTATAATAATGTCATCACGATTTTAACTTCACGTAAATTTCAAACATTTGGAAATTATACCTGATTAATCAATAGAGATTAAGTTTTACACGTATTACTACGTAACTCACATCGCTCACAATTTTGAAAACGAAAATAATGGTATTCACTAGAAATCGTCGCTAATCTTCACAAAATAGAAGCAGATGATAATCTTTATTAATAACTTTTAGATGCTCTTAAATTGACTACGTTATCTTTAATGAACTATTTACAATATTTGTACTATCTATCTTATATAACTACCTCAAAATATTATCATTAGTCTTTTGAAACCTGTTTTAATAAAAAAAATTTAACTCATCTATAAAACTTTACGACTCATCTACTTCCACTCTTAATTTTCACATTACACGAGTGCTAGTAAACTCTTATACATATCGATTTTTCCTAAATTTCAGATCACATTTTGAAATACATTTTCGGTAAAATCTTGAGGACTTAAGTATTTTTGTATTATATGATCGAGCGAGTAATTGCTCAATCATTTTGAATAAATACTTAATTCTGTTCAAGTGTTTCGTAATTGCAAATGCTATTTCACACAAGAGCTAGAGTAAGTGAATTAGATTAGATATGAGTTTTAGTTATAAGACTATACAATTTTATAAACTTTATCAGTTTGAGATTATTGAATCAATTGATATTTATAAGTGATATCTATATAACGAGTCGTAATTATTTCCTACTATAAAGTCAACCTAAATGAGCTACATTAGTGGTCTGGAAAGAACGAGCAGAGGGTTTTGTATGATAAAAAATTTTAACTTTCTAAAATTACGCTTTTTCTTAAAATTTTCAACATCTTACAATGAGTCTATAGAACGTCACGGGGTAAAAGTAATAGCGCCCATTTTTCGAACTAGAGATCTTTTATCAAAGCTACTATTTGAAATTAATTTTAGGGTAGAGATCTTTCAAAGATTTAGAAAGATTTTATACACTCGCGTGTTTATTTTAATTGCACAGCAATATGTTTTTGCGCACGAGAGAGAGTAATAATAATAGTGTAATTCATGAAAATGCATAATAAATTCAAAAAACAGCGAAGAAATAGGAAGACATTTTTTTAATACTTAGATTTATACGTGTCTTAATCTTGACGTTTTTAAAAATTGAAATTAAAATTCCATTAATTTGTCTTTCATTTGATATATAGCAAAATATATCTATTATTGTGAATAACCTGTTTTATATTATAAAGAAAATTAACTTTCTAAAAATTTAACACGACTTTTTCTAATTTTTCTCAATCATTTACAGTTTAGAATCTTTTGCAACATCTAAAATTCGAGTGTATTCCTTAAATTGATTACATCATTTGAAAATATTTTTTGTTTAAATGTCATACCTTAAATTGAATGTTATTTAACGTATTTTTCAGCTTTGAAAAAAATAATGTGTTTCATTGAAATGCAATTTCAAAAAGCAGATAAAAGAATTTATTAATAGTTTTAGGTGTCTTAAATTGACGTTTTTTAATGAAATTTCAATAATTTTGTTTTTATATCAAATATTTCTTTAGTTGTGAAAAACGTGATTTTTATAAAAATATATTTTAAACTTCTATATTAAATTTACTGTGATACACTTGTCATAAAATTTTCAAGCATTACAGGGACCTAAAGTTTTTAGGTATAACTTTAAAAAGTAATAGCAAGTTATTAATAGCAAACATAGTGCAATGTTATGTTGGAAATTTGTTTAAAGATTTTTTTGGTGAAAATAACTCGGTTATGTTTTTTCAGTCAGTTTTAGATAAGTGAATAATGAGTTGGAAGGTGAATTGGAATATTTCATAAAAACACTTAATATAAGAATTTGTATTAATTGAGTTTTTAATGTGTTTAATATTTGACGTTTTTGTAATGAATATTTCGATATATTGTTTTTGTTTTTATTATTATTACAAATATTTCAGTAGTTTTGAAAACCTGGTTTTGTTATTAGAAAAATTTTTAGAGCTCCTCTAAATTAGGTTTTGCTAAAATTTTCCATGTTTACAAATTTAGTATACGTTAATTAAGTAACGAATTTGTTCCTCTAATTTCAGTACATTGTTGTATAATTGAATTTTTGTACAATCTTAAAAATTGAAGTTTTTAACTGGTAGTTTTTGAGCATTTGATATAAATAATGTGTTTTCAATGAAAGCCTTATTTCGAGAGAAACATAATAATGTTGATTTATAATTAGGTTGTTTGGTTGTCTTTAAGTTGAACGTTGTTTTTTAGATGTAAATTGTAATTAGTTGTTTTCCATGTATTGTTGTTAACCAAGAGTATTTTAAATCAATTAGTGAAATACTGTTTGTACTAAACAATTTTAAGTTCTAGAGATAATCACAGGCAAGTTCTCGTTGGAGCATTTTCACTATTGAGAGAGAAATTTGTATGATCCTGTTATAAATGGAATTACGTTTTCCGAATTTCAACATTTTGTAGTTATTGATTGGTTAAATCGTTTTAAGATTTTGTAGTTTGTTTTTAGGAACGGTGTATTTTTCAGAGCATTTGAAAAAGAGAGAGAGTTTGTGTTGTCTATGTAAATGCGATATTTCAAAAAAGAGAATATGGAGATACTGTAATTAATTCGATTTTAGTGTCTTAGAGTTGACTGTTTTTTAATGAAAGTTTCAATTGTTTGTTTTTATATAGGCTCCGAGAGAGGTTTAGTCTTTAGTTTTTGCCTATATGTGTATTTAATGAAATAAAAATTTTAATGAGGCAAGGACTTAACATAGCTTTGTTAGCTTCGATAATTAACATTACAGAATTTAGAACTCTTTGAGAGTACGGAATTTCCTTCAAGTTAAACTTAATTTGATAATATATTTATGGTTAATCTTCAGCTGAGTTTTTAACGGGTATTTTCAGCATTTTGAAAAAAAAAATGTGTTTAATTGAAATGCAATTTCAAAAAGCGAAAAGAAGAAATTTATTAATTGTTTTAGGTTGTCTTAAATTGACGTTTTTTAATTATATAAATTTCAATATATTTATTTTTATATAAGTACAAATATTTCAAATTATGTTATGTGAAAACCTTAATTTTTAATAAAATAATAAATTATTAACTTCTAAAATTACGTACTTTTCTTAAATTTTCACATTACAATATTAGAACTCTTAAAAGTACAACTCTTAAAAGTACGATTTCTACTAAATTTCAACATTTGAAAATATTAATTTGGTAAATCTTTAGAGGATTGATATTTTTCAACGGTTATTATTCAAAGCATTATTTGAAATAAATAATGTGTTTCATTGAAATGCTATTTTACAAAAACATGAAAGTGAATTTTTATTAATTAAGTTTTAGTTGTTAAAATTAACGTTTTTTTTAATGAAAATTTATCACTAATTGTTATATTTATATACCTAAAATATTCATTAAGTTGTGAATAACATCATATGTTAATATTTAAAAAAAATTAACATATAATAAAATTACGCTTTTTCTAAATTTTTCACCTTAAAAATTTAGAAATCATTTAAAAAGTACATTTTTTCCTTATAAAATATCGAACTTGTGCAATATATTGTTAAAATTTTCGACATTGCGATTTGCTGGCTATATTCAGCATTTGAAAATACGTGTTTCATTGAAATGTCTATTTCAAAAGCAGAATAAGTGAATTTTTAATGTTTTCTAGTCGTTGTATATAGATGTATGTTATGCAAAATTTCGCAAATATTGGTATTCCTATGCCAAATATATTTCATTAGTTTGTGAAAACCTGTTTAATAAAAAAATTTATAACTTCTAAAATTACTGTTGCTTTTTCTTAAATTTCAACATTACATTAAAATTTAAAGACTCTTTATATAGTAGACGCTATTTTTACTCTAAATTTTCAACATTTGAAATTTGAGTTTTTTTGTGTAATGATAATAATTGAGTATTTTTGTAAACGCGTAATTTTCAGCACATTTGAAAAAAATGTGTTTCCTTGACAATGTGCAATTTCAATTAAAGTCCAGAAAAAGAATATATAATGCTTTGTTTTGGTGTCTCATCTAAATTACGTTTTCTTAACATGATATAACTATTGATTTCATACCTTTTGATCTTAACTTAAATATCTACACTAAAAACTTATATTCCTTAT
The DNA here is from genome assembly GCA_015478945.1 of Trachelipus rathkii. Taxonomy (NCBI): domain Eukaryota; kingdom Metazoa; phylum Arthropoda; class Malacostraca; order Isopoda; family Trachelipodidae; genus Trachelipus; species Trachelipus rathkii. Next base: position 5,412 of record JABUQX010061414.1, read on the forward strand.
CATGTATCTACTGAACTAAACACTGTATCTATCTTCTACTAAATAACTAAAAATACTCTAAGAAAGTCTTATGCTATATGCCTCCCGAGGTTTGTATTATCTTTAAGATTACCCATAGCATATAACTACGTAAATACAGTATAAAAATGTTGTAAGAAAAATCTTACAAGAGATAAACGATTATTTTCTAAATAAAATTCAAGCTATAGGTAACAAGAAGTTTGGGGAGGTGAACATATCAACCTCATTGGGGGTGGGAGAGAGCTCTCTACCTGAGTAACATTATTGATGTTTTACTCACACTCGGCTTATGGGTTCAGCAATAAGCACCATTGTTGTGATTTATAATGAGAATAAAATAGTTGTTTGTTTCAATCTACATTATATTCTCTTATTTGAAATACAAAAAAAAACAACTAAATATAACACGAGTGAAATTATCAAGTATTTCAATATAATAAATAAGATTTTAGATGATTAGGAATTAACTACAGTTATTAAAGACTTACCACTACATACAGTTTCTTTAGATAATTAGAAGTCAGATTATCACGAAATTTATCATTGAGGGTTTTTTCTGTGTAGTACGAGAATGCTCTCCATATCCAAAATCATTTCATTTCTTTTCAAGCTTTCTATAGAAAACCGCCCTGTCTCCCAACATTTAAAAAAATGTAACATGTTTACTTCATTCTCTTTTCTAATTCACTCATGTCATCTTTCTCATGCTCACAATTGTTGATCAACACATTATAGAAGAGAGTCTTTACAACATCCTCCTATTAAAGCCATAGAGATTACGAGTTATAATTATCCACACTATATATAAATAATACACTAGTTTTTAAGGATAAACTGAGAGGATATCTAAAAATTGTGACGCTCATTTGTACACGAGGCGTGTATCATTCTTCATTTCATCTATTTGCACACAATATAATAATGTTATGTTTCAAATTGAATAATAGCTATTTCAAAAAAATAGCAGATAATAAAGTGTAAATTATATTATTAAATTAATTTTATATTTAGAAGTGTTCATAAAATTGATCACGTATTTTTAATGAAATTTTCAATAATTTGTTTTTAATATTATATACCTAAATATTATTTCACTTATTATATTAGATTATTTGATAACTACTATGTTATTTAATAAAAAAATTTTACTTCTAAAATTACGCTTATTTTCTTATATTTTATCAACATAACAATATCCTAAACTCTTGTGGACTGAGTTTATAAGATTTTTCACTAAATTCAACATTTGAAATTATTTGGTTATACTATGCTCTATAACAATTCGCTATGAGTTTTTTACGGGATTTTTCAGCATTTGAAAAAGAGCAGTGTTAATGTGTTGTATTGAAATGCAATTTCAAAAAAATGAACAGAAGCAGACACTACATCATTACAACACTTACGTTCTTAGGAGTAAGTCCAACTTGAGCAGTGTTTTAATGGATATATTAACAAATACTTATTTTAATATAATTATTGAGACGCCTTGTATAGAACAGTATATAGTCAACGTTAAAGACGTAGCGCAGCTCGAGAAGAGGTGGTTGTATGTGGGTGGAACATACCTCACACAACATTGAATCTGCTCTACAAATCGATCGCTCTCTATCGTTCTTCATAAGGGTTTTATCTAAAACCACCATTACAGTCATTTTAACGTAACCCTTTAAGTAGACTCTTACAGAAGTATAAGATGCTAAGACGTAAGGACGTAAGATTTATCGTTACCAGACTATAAGACCATGGTAGCGGAACTAGTATGTATGGGGTAAGCAATTATCCTTCGCTGAAGACGCAACGTCTCTATCGTCTTTAGATGGTATGTGAGAAATTTTATCAAACACAACAACCGGTTATTTAATTAATTACAGTCAATTGACTGTAGAAATACAAATAGAATTCAAGTTAGTATTTCAATTGAAATCCTATTGATTCTCAAAATATATACGAGTAAAAATAAGTAGTAATTCTTATTGTGCATTGAAGTTAGAGTTGTTAAGGTTGTTGGCTTATAGTAAGGTTTATAGATGGTTATCTGTATTTATTTAATGAACATTTTAGTGGTTACTAGAGAGTGATTAATTATTGGCTTGTAAAATTTTTATACGTTATAAACATGAAAGCAATAATTTTTTTTAGTAAAAACAAAAATAAATTATATATATATATATATATATATATATATAGTATATATATATTTATATATATATATTAATATCATAATATTATATAATATTTCATATTATATTAGTATTGGTTAGAAACCTATATATGTTTTAAATATATAAAAAATTATAGAATATTATATTTAATTATATATAAATATATATAGTTTTTTTCTATATATATATAATATTTTATCACATTATAAAATATTTAGACCTTGCCCCCTTATAAAGAGAATACTATAGTACTACGAACACTACCAATTTTTTCCAAGCCACCCATCTGATAATATTTATTATTTCGAGAGAATATATGAAAATATTTTGTGTTTAATCACCATAATCTCTTAAAATTTGGTTATGCGAGAATATTGTGGTATGTGCTTGTTATATATGCCGACTTGAAGATAAATAATGGTGTTTTCATTTGAAATGCTATTGCGGTAATTATTTCAAAAAGCAGAAAGCGCATGGAGACGTTTGACTGATCTCGGCAGGCGGTACGGGATGCTCTGAGACTGAGTTCTGAGCACGTGGTCGCTTTCGCGTTGGGTGAACCCGAGGCTTTTGAACCCGAAGTCTTTTGAGCTGTCGACGCGGGCGGTGAGCCTACACTTAGGCTAAATGTGTAACTCATAAATGAGGTTACAGTACTTGAAAAGTGTGGAAACTCTGCGAGTAAGATCGGTTGTCTTAAGATCTCATAGTATAATAAATTTTAACTAAACACGTTAAACTTAGCAACTTTCATGTACATTAGCGGGCTAGCTAACAAAACGGTGCAGCTACTTAATGATATATTGTTTAGCCTTTCAATTTTCTTACATTCTTACATGGACGAATGGCTTTATAGAACTACCCATGTACGAGCTAATTGCAATAGGTACACAAGATTAGTTGTGGTTTCTACTCAATAGAACTATCAAATATACGAGTTTTGAAAATTATGGGGCGGGCTAAACGTCAATAATGGTGATCTATTCGAAGACAAAATTGGGGGAGTATGTTTGGAGACGGGAGGTGGATCAATTAGGGTTCGAGGGTAGGTGTAAAAACGTGATGAATCAGACATGTAAATTGGTAATGTGTTTATTGCATCATTGAGTAGATGTCTACATTCAAAGAAGCAAGCATAAAAGGGTGACGAGACTTTTTACTATATATAAGTGAATATAAGTGTTTAGGGGACTGTCTACATCAATTGTGGATGGGAGCCCAGTCGCGTCTCAATATTAAAGTAAAATAACGGCCAAATACCTCCTAAAGTTAAGTAACTCTCTATAAAGGTAGTCCCATGCCGGTAGATGGCCAACACTATAACAACATCAAGTGGATAAGCACACTGAGAGTGCATGGGTCTCGAGCGCTGGCCACAGCATATAAGCTGGATTTTATCTTCATTAGGGGGGTAGGGGATGAACCAAAGGGGGGTAGGGTAGAAAAACAACCCTGATTCTTAGCTCTTAAATTAGACAGAATCAGTGAGCAATATTTTAACTCTAAAATTACGGGTGGTCTAGTAACTACATGTACTCTCTTATGCACGTTGTTTCATTTGCTGTACCGAAGTATCAAACATTAATAATAGAAATAAGTGGGACTCCACGAACCTCAGTGCGGGACCAGCTTCACCACACAGGGTTAGGCCCGCAAGAACTACTTGTTTAATAGTACACCCAGCACAGGTAGCCCTCCTCGCGGGTAGGCCCTACACAGAAAAATTTCAACCACTTTCTGAAGATAATAATAGTATGGCTTGAGAGATAAATCGGGTCAACCGGTTTACCGACATAATTTATTGGGATCGAACCCTGACCCAGCCCGAATTGCATAGCAATCCATGATTGTTACTACTACCTTATGATGTATATATATATCATATATACGTAGGTATATAATTTTCAGTGAGGCATCTTATATTATTATGGTAAATAAAATAAATTCATGTGTTTTCAAATTATATATGCAATGCTTATTTTATATATATCAATAAATAAGACTACTCACTAGTATATAAGTGATGGAATTTTTATATATAGTATATTTATATAGGGTCCTAACTATTAGAATATTTGCCATATTTAATGAAATATATTTATATATATATCTAAATATATTATAGTTATTTTATTATATATATAATATATATATATATATTATATATTATATATATATATATATATACCAACAAATAAAGTCATTGAAATAGTATAAATCACTCTTTCTCTTCTCTTCTTTCTTTTTGCCTCTCGCTCATGTGTAAGGAATCATTATATTCCTGTCAGAAAATTTTCACGAGGCCATTCCTAGTATCATTTCCACTCTCTACGCAGACATCGTCTCTTTGTTCTGCATTCACATATTTTCTCCCTCCTTGCTACTTATCATAGCACTCTCATTTTTGGTAGCTGACCATCTTTCCAGAGAGTCATATCCCACCGACTCCGCCCACTCTCACGTTATACTTCGTTTGATTATCTTCACTCCTTGGATCACTTCTGATTTGCTTTCTCCTGGTAAATTCCTCTCTCAACACTTTTATTTTATACGAGCTATTCTGTCCTGTTAATTTGGGCTTTATACTCCAGACTGTTCCCCATTACCAAATACTTCGAAGAGAGGAATATCTATAACTAATTTATAATTAGTCGGTAGCATTTTTTTGATATATACGAGTTAATTGGACCCATCTATGCCTATTATTTTGCGAAAGTTTGAGTCATTTCGAAAAAAATTTGAGATAATGAGAAGTTATAGTTGATGTCTCATAAAGTTGAGATCAAATGAACAATAGGTCTCTTGTAGAAATGAAAATTCCGAAGAATGACTACAAGACACACAAAGGCAAAAAAAGGTTAGATCACTATTTACACTCAAAATCGACGTTTTTAGAAGTTTACAGAAGAGATATGGCTAATGTATATAATTCGTGTACCTTTTGGTTTCCTCTCATAGATATTGGGCAAGGCAAAAAATTAATACAAATCTAATGTTCCATGTTTTTATATACTTGGGGGTGGAAAATTGGGCCTCAAGCCCGAAGCAAATAATTGGACCCCTGCCTTTATTGAATAATATATATATATACTCATACATAATATATATATATTTTATCCTATAATTAGTTTTAATGAAAAAAATTTTATTAATATAAACCTTATATCTTAATAATAATTATCATTATACTATTATATATTCTTAAATTTTTATTATATAAATATATATATAATATATATATATATTATATATAATATATATATATATAATATCTTAATCTGAACCCCCGAAAAAATTTCTTGTTAAGCAGCCCTATATATATATACGTATATAATAATATATATATATATATATATTATATATATATATATATATATATATATATATATAATATAATATATATATATATATATATATATATATAATAATATATATTATAATAATATTAATATATAAATATATATATATATATATCTTTCTTTTTCTTTTTAATTTTCCTCTCCCAGGAAGGATTCTTTATCCTGTCAGCCGCGCAAGGTCTTTCTCCAGACATCCCTCTGCTGCACTATTACCCTCTTCTCTTTAACACTCTCATTTTGGTAAGCTGACATCTTTCAGAGAGTCCTCCACCGACTCCGCCCATCTTTTCTTCGGTCTTCCATTGGTCTTCTGCCTCTGGTAATCATGCATTCCCATCTTCTTTTTCCGGCATTCTGTTCCTGCTTCCATCCTCTCCAGAATGTCCCACCATCTCAACCGTCCCCACATCCATACTTCAGTATCAATCTTCTTCACCCCTATATCTTCCTAATTACTTCATTCCTTATTCCTGTCTCTCCTACTCTTTCCAATCATAGTTCTTAATACCATCATCCGCCGCTTGTTTTCTACTCTCCTCTCTTCTCGTTGTTGTCCATTTTCCGCTCCGTACAGCAGCGTAGGAGTCAGTATACTGTTAAAAAATTACTTTTTTAAACCTCTATTCCGATTTTTTTATCTTTTTCATCAAATGGGGTATAAACCGCTTTCATAACTAATCCATACTTTTCCATTTTTCGCGTAATCTCTCCTCCACTTCCTCCCCTTCTGTTAAAACATCCTCCAAGATAATTGCAGGTATTTACCGCCTTCACCCCTCCCCTCTCACCACCATCCTCATCCCCTTCTCATTTCCTCCGGTTATTGTTAATATCTCTGTCTTCTGTAACGTTCATCCTCATCCCTGCTTCTTCCAACTCCTCCGTAAACAACCTCCACACCTCTCGAGAATCGTCTCCTCCTCTCTCGCTCCAACATGCCAGATCTTCCGCATATGCCATTGTCCCCTTCAAATTCTTCCAGTCTCTCCCTCACTTTCCTTATCACCACGTCTAATTATAATATAAACAGCAGTGAAGATAAAACACTCCCCTGCTTCACTCCTGCTTTTCACCTCAAACCATCTTTCGTTCTCGCACTCAGTAACATTACAACTGCATTTTTCATACATACTTTCTATTGCCCTCTTTTAATTTACCCCTCACTCCATAATTCCCTCTCCATAGCTCCCCAGAGCTTTTTTCCTTGGCAACCGAATCAAATACCTTTTGCAGGTCGATGAACGCTACAAAGAATCTCTTGCCACTTATTCTATGCATCTTCCCGAGACGCATTCTTAGTGTGAATAAGAGGTCCGTCGTTCCTCTTCCTCTTTTATACCCGTACTGTTCTTCTCCGAGTCTCGGCTCTACCTTCTCTCTCAGCCCTCCTCTCCAATATTCTTTCGTATATTTCAGCCAGATGGTCCATCATTGAAATGCCTCTATAATTATTACAGCTTCCCGCATCTCTTTTACCTTTATATATCGGTATTATTAATTGGCTTGCCCCAAACTTTTCCGGCACCTTTCCCTCTCTCCAACCCTTGTTCATCAAACTGATGATTCTCCCTCTCAGCTCCTCTCCTCCCCTCCAACCAACCAACTCCACAGCCACTCCATCATCTCCTGGGGCTTATACCCTTCTTCATCCTTTTTTATAGCCTCCTCATATTCCTCCACCGTTATCTCTCCGCCTCCTCCTCCTCTTCCCTCCTCCCTCGTCTGATCTACAGCTTCTTCCTCTTGTTCTCTGTTATTCTACATTTAGCAGATCTCATAGTATTCGGTCCATACTTATTTATTTCTTTCTTCCGTCTCACAAGAAATCTCTCCGTTCTATCTTTTTATATTTTCTAGTTACGGTTTTTGGTTTTCTATACGCCTTCGCCATCTTAAATAGCTTTTTTCTTCCCTTCGCTCACATCTCTCGTTATTTCTCCTGCCATTCTCTCCGTCTTCATCTTTTTTGCCCTCCTCTTTATTCTCTCTGCCTCATTCCTTGCCTGTACATATTCCTCCCTTGCTGCCGCTGTTCTTCCTTTCAGCCACTTCCTCATTTTCCCTGTTTTTACTTTAATTGCTTTTTTCACTTCTTCGTTCCACCATGGTGTATGTCTCTTCCTAGTACCTCCTACCCATCTTTTACCAAGAGTTTTCTCTGCCACTTCCTTGATGACATCCTGCAAGTCTTCGTTTTCTTCTCCATTCCTTAGGGTTTCCTGCATTTCCCGTTCATAATTTCGTCTCGTTTCTTGTTCTTCCAACTTCTCCACTCTGATCACTGCCCTCTTATGCTCATTTACTCCTTCCTCCCCTCTTATCTTCATGTCCGACACCACCAGTCTATGATCCGCATCCAAGGACACTCGCGGGAACACTTTTACATTTTTTACCATCCTTTTATCTGAGACTATCATGTAGTCTATCACTGATTTTTGATCGATTGTTGCGTTACTGTTCCATCTATACCCCGTAAAAGTGTGAGGCTTTATGTGGTTGAAAAAACGTGTTCATTTTTTTTAGGTCGTTTCTCACACAAAAATCAATCAACGCCTCTCCCTCCATGTTTCTTGTATCCTCTCCAAATATATATATATATATATATATATATATATATAATCCTATATATATACAAAATATATATATATATATATATATATTTATATATATAATATATATATATATATATATATATATAATATATATACCAGTGGCGTAACTAAGAACCATAGGCCCCCCCGCCAAGTGGAAATGGGGCCCCCTGGGACCATATATATATATTATATATATATATATATATATATATTATATATATATATTAGTATATATTATATAATATTATATATATATATATATAATATATATATATATATATTTATATATAATATATATAATGACTTATATGGTTATATGCTATTTATCAGATTAGTACTCCTTTTTATTGGAGAAATTAGAAAGTAGCATAAAGTAATAATGAAATTTTTTTGCAAAGGGGAAAAACAATTGAGTATAAATGTTCTTTAAAAGGGACAAAACATATATTAAGACTTTTCACTTTTTGTACAAAAATTTAATCAAATTCTCAAAAACATCTTTTTACATTCTGCTTCCAAATGTATTATTACTATTTTTACTTAAATATCTAATTTCCTCCTCCCCTCCTCCAAAAAATAAGTATCAATCTAATTAATTGATATATATATATATATTATATATTATATATATACCAGAAAATTATATATATATATATATATATATTATATATATATATATATATATATATAATATATATATATATATATATATATATATATATATATATATATATATATATATTATATATATATATATATATTATATATATAATATTTATATATATAAAAATATATATATATATATTTTATATATATATATATATATATATATATATATATATATATATATATATATATATATATATACAAGAAATTATAGAATAAGAATGTTAACTTACCAAAATTCGTGAATATCTGTTCTCGGCTTGTCAAAATATTCGAAAGGATGAATGCTTTATAGTTTACCAAAACGTTTTTGGCTATTGCCATGAATTTATTAACTGCTTCTTTCAGATCAAGAGCACGACATGTTTCATTTTCAATGCTTAATAAAGCCAATGCACTTAGCCTTGTTTGTGTCATATTGTTCCTTAAAAAAGTTTTTATTAACTTGAGCTTTGAAAACGACCTTTCAGCTGTTGCAGATGTTACTGGTAACGTCAAATACAACTGAACTGCTGTACACAAGTCTGGTAAGCTACTTGCTAAGCAGCTGTTTTCTACGAATAAAAAGTTTCCTAAATCTTTAATAGTTACCATATTTTTCATTTTCACTTCTCTAGCCATTAATGCTTTGAAGGTGATTAATTGTTCATAAACCGAATGATAAATCTAAATCGTATTTTTTTACCAGTTTTGTAGCCTTTTCTTGCAACTTTTCATTTCAGCTCTGCTATTGCTGCAGGATCAAGAAATGAAAATAACTCATTAACATTGTTCATGCTAATGAAACGAGTAGTTATCTGTTCATTTAATAGATCAAGAGATTTATTGAAAACCCTTATTCTAAGGCTTTCAATGAGTCTTCAATTCTTTCATAAGATAAAAGCTCATCAAAAAAACTTTTTAATCTGTATTTGACGTCTGGAAGTAATTTTTGCTTCAATGTTCCAATGATGTGCTAACTCCGTAGTTTCTCTCACTACATCTTCAAATTTTTGTCTTCTTAGCTCACATAAGTTTGATTTTGCCTGTTTCCAATAGGTAGGTTGCTTTCTGAAGATCTGTATTTTGGACTTCGCAATATTTTTGAGACAACATTGATGCTTTCCAATACTTTACTTTGAAACACAAGACAGAGAATAAACTCAAAATTTTCTAACTGCTTCCTGAGACCAAGGGCTTCGTTTCTTTCACTTGACTTCTTACTCATAAATATCACTTGAGATAAGAACTGCGAAATACTTTTGAAATTGTTTTTTATTGCTAGTAAGGAATATCATACTTGGATGAACCACCTAGTTGACACAATTATTAGTTTTTTTTTGTGATTGGCATGTCGTTATTTGTTGAACGAGCCTGTTAATTCCTTGCCACCGAGCTGTACTAGAACTGAAATACACATATACTTTTTCCAGTTTGTTATAAAATTTTTGAAGAGCCATTATATCTTTTACAGAATCATTAAGAATTAAATTTAAATTATGAGCTGCACAATGAATGTATTCTGCATTTGGAACAATTTTCTATTTACGAGCCTGAAGTCCTGAATATTTCCCTCGCATATTTGCTTCTCCATCATAGCCTTGACCTCTGCATTTTTATAATTTAATGTTTTTGTTATCTAATACCTTAATTATTTGTTTTTTTTCAAAGTTTTCGGCACTGTTCTCTGTTATGTTATAAAAACCCACAAATTTTTCTTCAGGGGAGGTGCAACTATTTCTTAATTAAGGGCACGCCCCAATTTTCACCCCCTTAAAAATGAACATAAAATTCGGAATTTTCGGCCGATTTTGACCCTATAAACAACAAACTGAAGCTTTTTTTGCCCTCTAAAAAATTACGTTGTTTTCGGGTGTTTTTTTGACTGTAGTCATTCTTTCAGATATTTTCAATTTTCAATTCCATGTTTTTAACATTTTTCGTATTAGCTTCCAGAATTTTTTTCGAATGACTTCAAAATTGAAAAATATGCATAGATTAGGTCCATTACCTACAATAAGTCAAAGAGGATTTTTCGATTTTTGAGTTTTTGTGCTCAGCGTTGTTTGGCCAATTTCCAAACCCACTTTATTTGGATTTTAGAAAATGAAAAAAATTGCGATAATTTTTTTCCTGTTCGGGGTGAAGTGGATGAAATTTTCAGGACATATGTAGTCGGAGGAGAGGCACATTTTTTACTTAGATAATTTCTTTGTATATGCAATAGTTTTATGGATTTTTTCTTGAAAAAATTTAAAAAAAAAAAAAAATTTAAAATTTTAAAAAAATTTTCTTTTGAGTATACAAAAAAATTATCTAAGTAAAAAAGATGCATCTCGCCTGACTATACAAGCCCTGAAAATTTGATGTGATCGGTGAGTAGAAAAAATTATATCAAAATTTTCACTTTTCCAAAATACAAATGTTTGAAAAAGTCCAAATATTGCGGAATATTTTTTTTTATTCTTGTCCGATCAACATAAAATTTTCAGAGCTTGTATAGTCGGGCGAGATGCATCTTTTTTACTTATATATATATATATATATATATATATATATATATATATAATATATATATAATATTATATATATATATAATAATATAATATATATTATATATATATATATATATTATATATATATATTATATTATATATATATATAGTATATATATATATATATATTATATATATAATATATAATATATTGTGTAAATTAATGTATTTTTACATATTTCATTTATTATTTCGTTCGTTTGCTCTTCGCAATTATGGGCCTCTTTACCTGCGTGGGCCCCCCCGCACCGCGGGGTCTGCGGGGCCGTTATTCACCCTGTATATATATATAAATAGGCTCTTGTTGATTATCAGCTTCCGTTAAGCTTAAGCCGATTTTATTTTAAAACTTACTAATCGAACACAATGGATACCAACGCTCATAGCGTTTTAAAAGATTGAACTTTTTTTTCTAATTAGTTAGTTATTGAAACAATAAGAAAGTTTTAAATAAATTACTTTTTTTTTGTAAATCACACAATGAAAGTGAATTATTTTCACACAGAAATTTTAGATTTTTACTTTTTTTCTGTAAAATAAAACACAAAAAAAAGAAGAATTGACCAAATCCTAGATACGTACGTTTTACTAAATTTCTGACACCTTTTCAATACTTTTATACAACCTAGGCTAAATATTGTGTAAGGCTTTGATTTTGCGATAGAATTTTTTGTAAAGAAAAAGCATTTCTTTGATGCATTATTTTGCTCCACTATAGTGTTAAAGGAAAATTTTTTTAGACATGAATTTATT
>JABUQX010061414.1:22500-30000 GCA_015478945.1 Trachelipus rathkii
AAGGCTAGAATGGCAGTTCCATTGCTGCATAATAGAAATACGCGATAACCAACTTTACATCTACTCTTTTTTTATTGTGGTTGGCGAAATCATAAAGGTACTATATATATATATATATATATCTATATTATATATATTAATATATATATATATATATTATATATATATATATATATATATATCATATATATATTTATATATAGTATAAGATCTATAATATATATATATATATATATAATAAAATCCTCAGCACCATCTCGCACCTTCTCACCTGCAAGACTGAGGGAAAGGTGCGCAGCATGCATTGGAAAAGAAAAGTAGTAGAAGAAATATTGAGAAGTCGAAAAGAAAGCCCAGTCCTACCCGCCCCCTTTATACCTTTTGTGAGAACTCGTTCGCAGCCAGAAAATCCATCCTAGAGCTTCCACGGACCCTGATCGAACCTCACCATGGCATCTCGCATGTAGGGTTCCATCCCTTAGCCCATGGGGTGGGCTACAACCATACCCCTCACAAAACCCCATTCACTTCTATTTTGCACCTTGTCCTTCTCGCCTCTGCTACACACTAAATTCTCTCCTCCAGCGCGATCTTTTTACTGGACTCAATCCACTTTTCCTTCGTCTCGAGCCGGTCGATTCCCAGCACACTCACCACTATACATCTGCTTAACCAACCGACTATCATCCATCCTTTTCCACATGACCAGGGGCTTAGCCAGGGGGGGGGGCTGAGGGGGCTTGGCAAGCCCCCCCGCGAAATTTTCCGACAGTGAAATTTTTTCAGCAGAAAACAAACTACAAACATATATATATAATATATATATATATTATAAATATATATAGTATAATATATATATATATATATATATATATAATATTAATATAATATATATATATATTATATATATATTCTATATATATATTTATTATATATATTATATGTATATATATACATATATAACATATATATACATATATATATATATGTATATATAATATATAATATATATATATTATATATATCTATATATTATATATATATATATATATATAATATATATATATATATACTATATATTATGTATATTAAGCTCTCTTTATATATATCTTATATATATATATTATATATATATATATATATATAAGATAATTTTGAAGCTCTTATTCAGGAAAAAATCGAAAGCATAGACAAACAACTGGACACTCAAAATAAGTAAAAAGGGGAAGGAAAATAGAGAAAAACTTGTTACCAATATTGAAACTATACGTTATTGTGGCCATCAAGCAAGGTCTTGCATTTAGGAGCCTCAAGTGACTCTGAACGTAACTGAATATAATGCAACTCCAGCTGAAAATGATGGAAATTTTAGAAGCCTTCTTAGGTTTCGAGCAAATGGAGGTGACCAGGTTTTGAAGAACCACTTTCTTCTATCGTCCAAAAATTCAATGTATACGAGTCCGATGATACAGAATGAAATCATACAGTCATTTAGTCAGCTTATACAAAGGAAAATAGTGGAAGAAGTTAATAAAACAAATTTTTTTCAGCATTAGCTGATGAAACAACGGATATTTCCCAAACAGAACAGTTTTCACTTTGTGTAAGGTATGCGATTGGTGGTGATGGAGGTGATACTCCTTTTACTTAAAGAGAGGATTTTTTATAATTTGTTCCGGTTTATGATATCTCAGGGAAAGCATTGGCAAATGTAATTTTGGAGAGACTCGGCTATCTTGGTTTAAAACTCGAAAATTTAAAAGGCCAAGGATATGATGGAGCCTCTTCCATGAGAGGCGAATTCCGAGGAGTGCAATCTGTTATTCGAAATGAGTATCCTAAAGCTCTATACACACATTTTGTAGCACATTGTTTAAATCTTGTCTCTCAGACTCTTCTAAAATTCAGGCAATTCGAAACGTCTTAGGATCATCCTCGAATATTGCAGTTTTTTTTTTCGATCGAACACCGAAGCGCAACAAAAACTTCCTGGAAGATAAAATAAAGTTTTCTAGTACCAAATAACAGAGGATCAACCAAAGATGAGCGAGACGCAGATGGTCCAAAAGCGGTGACGCCGGCTATCCTTTTAAAGAGACTCTTGAGCCATACTTGCGTCATTTGGAAGAAATAAAAGAATGGCCTGGTGAAATTATCACAGAAAGCTACTTCGTTGTTAAATTCAATCAGCAATTTGAATTTTATAATAACATTATTCGTTTTAAGTAAATTTCTTGAAATAACCTACACCTTGTCTAAACAGTTACAGAGTGTCCATTTGGACATTGTCATTGCACAATAAACTTAGTGACAGAACATTATTCAACTTTCTCGAAAAAAAGATAGACAAAAATTGCGAGTACACCGAGTTTTAGAACCACATATTCACACAAGCTAAAAATGTATGCGACAGCTTAGGTAATGAAATAACAATTCCAAGAACTACGAAGTTCCAGAAACATCGTTGTAATGTGCCTACATCAGATCCCGAATAATATTACCGCATCTCAGTTTTTATTCCGTTTATTGATGATCTGATTTTTTCGTTGACTGATCGATTTCTCTCGCATGAAACCACTATCATTTCACTTCAGTATATTTTACCAGAAAGTGCAATGTACCTTATAAGCATATTGAAAAAGCATCCTCTTTTATAAAGACGACCTTCCAGACCCTCACGAGGATACACTAAAGGAGAGTGGTGTCTCTGGCAGCGTAAATGGCTGCTAGAAAATGAAAAAACAAAAACTGCGATCGGTGCTTTGGCTAAGTGTGACAAGAGGAGGTTTCCTAACATTGGTACTCTCCTGAATATCTTAGCAGTATTGCCTGTATCCACCGCAACAGTAGAAAAAAACCTTTTCGACATTAAGGCGTCTGAAAACGTATTTACGGAATAGTGTTGGAGAGGATCGCATTACAGGTCTTGCTTTACTGTCATCATCGAGATCTCAGCACAGAAGTCAGCAATGAAAATATTTTGAATCACCTCAGTCAAAACTCAAGGAAACTGATATAGACCTTATAAAAGATAAGATAAGTTCTTTATGAGATTATATATTATATATATATATATATATATATATATATAATATATATATATGATATATATATATATTAATATATATAATATTCCTATATATATATATATATATATATATATATACTATTTTATTATTTATAATAATTATTATGTTTTTATTTCTATTATATAGGTATATAATTATTATATATATATATATATATATATAATTTATATATATATATATATATATATATATATATATATATATAATAATATATAATATATATAATATATATATATATCTATATATAGTATCAAATATATTATAATTTCACTTCATTTGAAATGTAACACTTACGAAAGTCGCAGCCCCCTGAAAAAATTCCTGGCTACGGGCCTGCACATGAACAAACCATCGCAACGTCTTTCATTGTTCTTCTTCATTTATTCCTTTTCACACCACACAACTCTAATTAATACGTTCATTCCTTATTTTTTACAATTCTTCTGCACACTAACACGCCCCTTAAAGATTCTCCATCTGACCTATTGTACTTTTAGATTTATACCTTCTTTATTCAGACCAATAGTCTCACTACTATATCATTAACCAAGTAACAAAATACCTCATATATATATATTATATATATATATATATAATAATTATATATATATATATATATATATATATAATATATATATATATATATATATATATATATATATATATCATATTATATATATATATGCTATCATGAAGTTAGTATATATATATATTTATATATATATATATATATATAACTTTTCATATATAAATTTTCTTTTGAATATTAATTTGGAATTCCGAGTCCGGAGTCCGGAGTCGAGTTCGGTAATTTTCAAAAGGGTGGAGTCGGAGTCGGTAATTTTCAAAAGGCCGGAGTTGGAGTCGGTAATTTTGAAGAGGGTGGAGTCGGAGTCGGACAATTTTTGAACCGACTCCACAACCCTGCAGTCACAACTACGGGTTGGGAAAGAAAGTCCATTTCCAACCATTACTCGATGAATACTCACATCGTGGAGCCTGTAGAGGGTGGTGGTACAGCACTGCAGACTATTGTGGAAATAATGACGCGGATCACGAAATGTGCGGAGCAAATAAACCCGAAGGTTGCTGCGTACTTACTCACACCCCCAATACTGGACCTGTATACTTTTAATGTAAGAAGGATTTCCCGTGATTGGGGGAAAAGTACAGAAAGTACTGTGATGAGGATTCCATCATTTCGCCAGAAAGAATGAGGGAGCATGCTATTGAGATGTTTGACAAATTTAAGACTCTGAACAGTCCTGTGTATAACTGGCAAATAAAAAACTTATAGATGGAACTTCGATCTTGGACTTTTATCATGGGATCAATAGCCAAAATCAGAATGCAAAAACTCCTCATGTTAGTTATTATGGCATAGAAACTTTGTATTAAATTCACTGTTGTTATATGATGGTCTCCATCCCTATCTACAATTTTTATTAACCTTAATGGACAAATATCATCCTACGTTTGGGCTCACACGGATCACCGTTAGAAGCACTCCGTACTCTAAAAAACCAATAACTCCTAGAACCACAACCACCGCTACCAGAAGATCTCAACCCCTGTTACCATCACCACAGACTAAAACCACGGATGAAATTTTACATGATTATTCACAACCATCCACATCATATTCATACCCTAGTAATTACCAAACGTCTCAAAACCCTTTGACTCCGACTACTTATTACGGATCGACAAATTACACTGGTAACCAATGTACGCATACTGGGCAGATATTAAATGACCCTTATGTCCTAGTTGTACAACAATTCTATTACAACTATCCCACTATAAATTATCCTGTAAACCAGATTTCTCAGCATACTTGTCTTCAATTCTCTGACTCAAACTCTTCGAATGCCTATTACACTTATCAACTCCCTGACTATCAAAAACCCTCCTCCTCTCCTATTCCCCTTCTCACATTCATACGGGTATTTTATTACTAAATATACAAATAATTTTCTTATAAGTTTTCAAGGACAGACCTAGATATGAAGACGAGTACGAGATAAAATGCTGAAGCTAACATATGATTCTTTGTAATTCAGTGAGAATTTTTTTTTAAAGAAAGGGGTAAGTGTGACTTACAAGACTTGCATTTAACCTTTCTGAAACTCAGAAATCGGTCATCCTAACCTCAAAATCGGTCTCACCGCCCTTAAAAACCTATACTTTGATACAAGTGTCAAAATCTATTGATTTTAGGGGAAAACCTAAGTCAGCGGCCGACATAACTTGGAATTTCCTAACGGTTTAGAGATCCTAAACCTCCGAAGACAGTGTCACCGACCTCAGAAACATCTCGGGGTGACATCATTGACGTGTAGTGCAACCTATGAAAAAATGCACACCCCTTCAGGAGATGTAGACCCTTATGTAACCTCGTGTACGGCTTTATGACACCATCACCCACATATATATACCAAATGTCAACCGGATACGACCTATATCCTGGCTGAGATTCCCTCACTCCGGTAACGTGGAGGAAAAGTAAAACTTTAAGAGCGGGTGCACCCAATACGGGGGCTGCATTAAACGAGCCGACACTAACACCTATAAGCATACCAAATTTCAAGGGGATACGAACTCTAACACACCCATATCAAAATAATATCGAAAAGAGCAACTTTAAGGGGGCTGTATCCAACACGGGTGCTACAGACATACGAGATTACATCACCACCTATGAGGGCACCAAGTTTCAAGGGGATACGATCTCTCTAACACACCTAAAAATCATCTCAAATTTTATTATAACATGAGAATCAAAATAGACTCCCTACTTCTGTTACCCTCAAACCAGGAACACCAGGGAAAAATTCATTACAGACGCACAACTTTCACTCAAATACCTCGCCAATATTTTTATTAACAGCGCATCTGTTCATAATAATTTTTCAAACTACAAAAAAGGAAAAAAGTTCCGAAATTTATATAACACACGGTAAAGGATATAACACCCAAAAGAATTTTAATTATTATATTTATTGATGAATCCAAACACTTTTCTTACAAAAAATTTTTTATTAAGTAAATAATAATAATAATAATAATAATAATAATAATAATAATAATAATAATAATAATAATAATAATAATAATAATAATATTTGTTAAAACAGTTAATTTTCTAATTATCGAGAAGTTCAAAATAAAAAAGAAATAGAAAAATATGTGAAGTAAAATAAGATAAAATTTATTATTGGCCTAAAGGTCCGTCTACAAGTAGCAATTTGTTTGACGATTTGCCTGATCAAGTAAATCGTATCAAGTTAAACGTTGCGTGTGGACGTCAAATCTAACGATTTACTTGAAGTGAAAGAAGTTTGACAAATTCCCAAAAGTTTGATGAACTCGAACTCCAATCCATTGTCTCTACAAAAATTGAACAAATAGTCTGAAGGTAAAAGTGAATAGTGTGGACGTGAGAGTTTGCAAACGTTATAATTGAGTCTTTTACTTGATCAAACACGTCCTCAAATAAAACGTTGCAAACTTTCGCGTCCTAACACTATTTCCAATATTTCACTATTTTCAAAATAATAATAATAATAATAATAAAATAATAAATAATAATAATAATAATAATGTAATAATAATTATAAGGCGCGAATAAATGTCTTTAAGACAAAAAATATTTACTATTTAAATTTATTAATTTAATATCTAATGTTAATTATTATTAATTATTATATTTTTAATTTAATCATTCAATTTATTATTATTATTATCGTATCTATTTTATTATTACTTATTATTAATTATAATTATTAATTATTATTATTATTATTATTATTATTATTATTATTATTATTATTATTATTATTATTATTATTATTATTATTATTATTATTATTATTATGTCCATAAATGAAAGAGGGAGATTTAATAATTCCCGCTGAAATAAGGCATAATTATATCGGTTTGCTTATATATATATTATATATATTAATATATATATATACTATATATATATATATATTATAGTATATATATATAGTATATATATATATATATATATATTATATATATATATATATATATATAATGATATGTAGTATATTATATAATGAGGAATGTCTGTGTGTGTGTGTATAAAACACTGCTACAATTCAACGCAGTGTGATAGGTAATTCAAAAATACACTCCTACGTAATTTCACAGACTGCTGGATGTGAACCCCTGGCCCAAGACAGATGTTCCGCGCGCTTCTACTTTTGTTCACGTGGGTGGTCGTCAAACACAATTACGCGGACATCTGCTTGGCCCAGTTCACATCCCAGCAGTGTGAAATTACTGCTAGGGTTATTTTTGGTAGCCTATCACCACTGGTTGATTTGGTAGCAGTTGTTTCATACATAAATCATAGTTCCCCGTATAAAAGTATTTCATCTGC
>JABUQX010061415.1:0-17500 GCA_015478945.1 Trachelipus rathkii
TAAAAATGTAAAAAAAAAAAAAATTACAACCAAATAAAATTCTGGACTATTTTTTTTTTTTTGGGGGGGAGCTGGGACATAGTAATAACATATATATATTTATAATATAGTGGGTACCATATTCCTCACTCTATACGTAGGTTGAGCTGGATATAGGCTCTAATACTATTATATTCTCTCTATCTGTTTAGGCGCCATATGTTTTATCTTTTCATCTCATCTCTACATTGCACTACTAATATATATCCTGGCATTACATTTGTGATAAAGGTAAAAGGAGTATGTATAATTTTGATGATAGTATTATGTATAATTATAAATTTATTTAATTTTGCTTTTATTATTATTATTGTAATTATATTAAACTTACTATAGTATTTTATATTATGGAGTTATATTATTATATTATTTATATAATAGTAAACTATGTAAATATACGTGATATATATGTATACCGTAATATATATATTATATTATTAATATATATTATGATAAGATACTCCCTTAGGAGAGGAGTGTGATATAATATAAGTGATATTTATGTATTTATGAGAGTGATGTGATTGATTATAGTTTATCATTTTACTCTATAGTAGTAATTTATATAATATATAATGCATAATGTAAATTCTATAATGTATAATGTATAAAAGCTTTTTTAGTAATGTTAAATAGTTATAGTTATATTTTAGGATTATAATTGATTTTATTTATAATATATAATATTTAATTTATTTTAATCTATATATATATTAATATTATAATATTAATATCACAATTATCTAAAATTCTATATATAGTATATAACTGGTGTATTACTATATATTATATATAGTATTATAAGTGGAATACTTTATAATTCCATAAATTTAAATTTTATTAATAGAATTAAACCATATTATACATAAAGAAATAATAATATCAAACTTAGTTGATATAATGATAGTAAAAAAAAGGAAAATAAAAGAAATATTTGGCAAGTTAAAAATACCAAAAATACCATGCACAATACAAACCAAGTCCACACAAGGCTCAAGCAAGTAACAAGTACACTGATGTTTAGAAACTAAGGGGTGGGGCTCGAGCCGAGCACAGAGTACAGGGGTAAAGTAACTCACAGCCAAAAAAATGTACTTAAGTACACAGTATAAAGTCGAAAAGTAACTTGTAATTAGCCCACCGCAAGCTCCTGATAATATATTAATTAATTTTATAATATAAATAACTGTTATTAGGGGTGAGTTTAGGGCGTGTTATTATGGTATTAACCTTATTTACTATTAATATAATACATGAATATAATATTTATAGTACACTTTAGTACTTAAATGTTATGTGAGAGAGAGTGATTCTATATATGCATACTATATGAGTTTTCATGATTCTATATTAATTATGTAATTAGGCACTAAGTTAAATGAGGGATAGCGGTATAAATTATAATAAGTTTTATGGCTATGTCATTTAACTGTATTAGATAGTTATTCATTATATATAGAATATATATATATATATATCCTCGAGATATTACGAGTATTGTATACCCTTATATATTGTCCGTTTGTGATATATCATACCCTATACGTTATATATCTTCATACTGTGTAATATATAAGTATACTTGTAATATAGCTCGATTATATGTATCACTATTATAGTATAAATATATATTATAGGAGTATGAACTATAATCAGCGTTGGTTGGTATTAATCCTTACCTGAGATTATCCCCGAGAAATGTCATCTTTGAGTGTCTGGCCAGAATCTGGGAACCCTTGTCCTGTGAATATCTCGCTTTTGGACAAAGTATTCCGGCCACTAGCACACTGAGAATGCTTTGGTTCGGTGACCTAGTACGCATGCTATGCAGTTATTTTAATATATTTGGTTATTCACTTGACTTACCAAACTCTCTGTTCTCCCTCGAGTAAACAACAAGTGGGAAGAGTTCCCCGCCTCATATTGATAGTATTCCCTTAGTGCGTCAAGTCTGCGTGATCATAATTCTGCATGACTACACGTGAGACTCTTAGCTCTGTTAAGACTGACCAATCCGTGAGACGATCCATGTCTGCCATAAATAAAGATACTTGTGCTATGTCTAAATGTAAATATTATAGAATATACTACATACTTGATTATTACGCCGTTTTACCTAGCTTGGAGTCTCTACAAAGTTTCAAAAGCTTCCTTTTGTCGAAAAGATAGAGTCTATTTTTTTTCTTAAAATCGTCTCTTCTTAGAACGCGGTTAACACATAGTATTTAAGTGAGATTAAGGAGGCATCACGTTCTCAAAGTTTTTTTTCTTGCCAGACGTATTGAGGAAAAAGCTTACATTAACTTTCTACTTTCCATAATATTACCTATACCACTTTTGCAAGTATGAGTTCACAAGTAACAAGTATTATTAGGTCTAGACAGTGTAGCCATATATTTATGGATTCACTTCCGTTTGTTTTTTCACATAGAGATAGATCTCTAAAACTTATTTTGAGATAAACTTATATCACACGTTGGCGGATATATACAGCTTATATTTTGTTTGCCTATGTCTATGTCTGTTCTCATCTTTTATAGTTAATTTTCTTTTAGAGTGAATAATTAGATATCATAAGTAATAGTAGTGAAGCTAGGATAATAATAATTTAGTAATAATAATTTAAACTTATAGGTTTGTATAATTAATAATATATAACTGAAATAATTATATTAATATATAGAGTTCCGAAAAATAATATAACTTAATTAAATACTTAGAGTATATAATATACAATAATGATCTCATTATATTGAGAATAATTATACTACCGCACCTGTTACAAATTTTATTTATGCGTCCCAGGTGTATGCATTCTTGAGCAGGGCTGGCTATGACAACAAATAAAAATCAAAACTAGTAATGGTTAGAGATCAGAGCGCGAGGTTGTGAGTACTGGTATAATTCGATGTGTTAATAAAATTTGGGTGTTAAATGTTTTTTTGTATTTGGTTTTAGGGCGCAAATTAAGCTTTCGCGTAATGGTAATGATAATATACGGGTTTCATGGGCGATATAGATGAAGTAATATTATTACGATTTTTGTCAGGTGTAGAGTCTTCAAGGAGTTATGTTTATATGAGAGGGAAAGTAAAGAGTAAAAATGTGAGAGTACGATCAAATCGTCGGCAGACATTTATGTTTCTACACTCGGGCCTCTATCCATTTGACTGCCTTTCAGTGCACCAAGCCTCAACTAGCCAAATGGCACGTATTGGGCGGCTCATGTATACTATATTTATATATGAGTGGATCTATGTACCTACTTTAGGTGGATTCTAATATGACACGTCATGTCAGTCAACCTGTACAAGCATAATAAAAATTATTATTATGAAATATAAAATCTTATCTATATATTTATAATAATTCCTATATCTTTAATTTATATAATTATATAAATATTTTATTACTTATCTATATATTTATATTATATATATATACTTATATTTTAATATTTCTATATAAATATATTATATAAATTATATATATTTTTATTATATTTCACTTATTATTTTATATTATTATAATTTTATAATATTATAATATTCAGGGGAATTTTCGTAATATATCTCCTTCATTGCATACAAATCATTTGAAGAAGCTGATAGAAAAGCAAAATGTCATTAAGGTAATTTTTATTTAAGTTTAAATTAAAACTCTTTTTGATGTTGTATGAACGTCTTTCGTTTGCATAATTAAATTGTTACAGTGACAAGTATATTTGAAAAGTTGTACACTAGTTTGTTAGTGGACGCCACGTCTATTGTGTATATTGTGTTTCCTTGTCATGTATGATCGTATTTAAGGTTACTTTTATTTTTCAATTTTTTTCATTATTATAACCTTTTACTTGTATTATTTTATTTTATTAAATTATTATATATTAATTTAATTAGTCGTCATATCATTATGTTAGTTAGTTTTTATATAACTGACTTTATTATATTCATATTTACTTTATTATTATTCATGGTAATTATTATAATGTAGGCATTTGTCCTTTTTATTATAATTAATCCTTTTCTTACCATACGTTTGCCCATTCATTATTTTCAATTTTTAACTGTTATGAATTCCGTAGCATGTTATTGTTAGGCAATTTACCCGATTTAAACGAATAGGATTCTACTAACTTAATTAATTACTATAATTCTCGCATTATTAATTAAGATTAGTTATACTCTGATCAAATTGATAAATTTGATGTTAGCTGGTGCGGAGCGATATACGGAGTTAAATAATCGAATAGAGTGCGAATCTATTCATGTTAATCATCTCTGGAAACTGAGTTTTCCTACACAGAAAATCACTTCCTCTACTATTCACAATTGGATTTTGCTTAAGCCTTCATATTCATAGGCGCTCTTCGAGAATAATTTAGGCACCTTTTACGTTCCCCGTATGCAATTGGTTGGACGATCCTGCTGAATAATTAACCGTGAGTGACCTGCGCGTGGTCTATTAACGAAGGGAGTTGCTAGAGACGATACAGCTCAACTAGCCATCCCACGGTTTGACCTACGTTAACCTACAACGTCCATTTGCCTGCCGTGCCAGCGTGCATGGGTTATCAAATCTAGTTCTTCTTGGAGACGTTTCGGGTCTATCACGCTCTTAAGCATAGCACACGCTATCTATGTCATAACCACCTGTAATTTCACAGATAAAGTAACAAATGGAACTTCTGGGGTCATATACTAATCTTTATACGGCCATTAATGCCCTTCGCTGTGCCCCGATTCGAACTTTCTCAGGTGGTTTCTGCAAATGGTACGATGAATGAGAAAATCTCTTTGCCTTTTCTCTGCCACATCGCTCGTTGTTTACCGAGTGATGGTTTTGCTTGCTTTTCCACTATATGTGCATTCGTACTTACTTTCAACAGCAGACCAAGACACATATGGGAACGAGGACCCATTCATCCCGCGTATGACTGCAATGTTTATTGGTCTCCAGCAGAGTTCAATCGATTTCATGTCTATATATGTACCGTACTTATTGAGTGGTGGAAGGAGTTCTTGTGGGGAATTGTATTTCATTGCTTTGGGACTGTCATCAATTCCAGCACCGTTTTGGATGGAACCTGTTCGTACCTGCAACTACTTCCCCCCAGAACACGGCTTGGATCCAGCAGATCATGGGATGACATACCGCCTTGCCGACCCGCAGAAGACATGATGGTTCACACAGATGGCGCCTCGCCAGCGAACATTCAGCGCGCAACCAAGTTAATGGGCGAGATCTGAAACATAGTCACAACTAGACAATGGATAGAGGCACTAAGGGGGACCTTGTTTTGCGTGGCCTGCAAGATCGCCACGACTTCCTCACCCCTAGATTGTTTTCTTGGGCGGCTATGGTGAACAGTGGTTATGTACATTACCAGTCAACACAGAGAGGAACTGGTTCCAAGGGGAATATTCACTTGAGCAGTTTGATCAAAAATCAAGACACAGTGAGGGCATGTTCGGTATAGGATCATGACAGGGCATATCATGCGCTACAGAGATGTCAATGAGTAATCAGGTAACAGGAGTCACCCGCCCTTGGAACCGCGTCTCTGTACCCATTTGCGACCTGCGATTAACTAACTGATTTTTCTACACGAGGAGTACTCACCCACTTGTTTGCTTTCACTAACCTCTGACTGTCAAAAACACATACGTTGTGTTAAAACACAAATCAATTTCCTTATTGTTAACCTCTGTCAACCCTCGGAGTAGCACAAGATGTACGCACAGCAACGACATAACCATAAACATTAGTAATACCCAATAATCTCCGGTTTACGAAGTAACGGAACAAGCTCAATACCTCACATGGTTATCTTACATCATTCCGTAACTTTGAAGGGAAGCGTCATACAAACATAGCTATTAACAGATAAATGATTTCTCTCTAGGCGTTAGAGAGTCTCTATCAGGCCCTACTGAAGATTTCATGAGCATGAAGGTTTCTTGAATCACCCTGTATATATATATTGGTATTTATTAATAACATTATTGTATTATATAGGTATCATATTATTATAATAGTATTGCGTAATAATTCTATAGTTGATTAACTAAGGAGTAAGTACTGATTAGCATCTCTATATATATATAATATACTATATATATATACTCCGCGCAGGCACTTCGGCCGGCACGCGGCGAGGAGTAACGCGGACGCCCATCTATTAGGTATCAACCACTTGTCCAGCCGACTCTGCCCTAAGTATCGTATTTATTCTTGTTGTGCGAGTAGAATTTTTTTTTTTTTGTAAAATCACAGGCCCTAATAGTGCGCACTACGATTTTTCAGATACAATAAATAATAATATATGTCACTTTAGGCGGTTAAAATTGCGAATAATATAGAAAGAATGGATTAGATAAATAAATAGCATACAACACGCTGCCAAAAACATTGCTTACGAGTAGTCCAGCCTTGAACAGCGATTCATTGGAGGAAGGTGAAATGGCGGACCACCACCCATTGAGGGCGCTGAGCGCTTCGGACCATCCGCACTGTTTACAAGATTAGTAACGTGTTTAACGTGTTATATAATTTCTATGCTCATATTTGATATTTTGCTAATTTTTACTTTGTAGTGTGAATAACTTTATTTATCAATATTAAACGGATTCTAATGAACAGTTAAATGTCAATTTATTTGATATTATATACGAACTGAGATAAGGCTGGTGCCTATTCACCCCTCTCCACGAGAGCCCAAAACTTGACACCCATTTCTCCCAGATTCGCGAGGTGTTCAGAGCGACTGTTTCACTTTTTTGAACTCGTTTTTTTTTAATTAATAAATTCTCATTTTTTTTTAAAAAAAATTTCAGCGCTTCTATCATAAGTAACTTTTTTTACAATTTAAGTTAATTCCATTCTGATTAAGATATCTCATATCCATAATTATATATCTAAAAACGTAAAATACTCTAAAAATCGATGGTGGTACCGAGCTCACACCCCCCATCGAAGTTTGGTTCGGCGGGGTGAACGGACCAAGTTAGGCCCCGTTTTTTTGCCACTAATACAGCTTGGATCAAAAATTTACCTCTTTGAGCCAGTTATATTTTTTATCTTTTAAAAGCTAACAATACACATACTCTAGTGTATCCACTGAAAAAATAAAATTAAAATCCAGAGATCCAACATTTAAAACTTCTATTATAGAAGTTAATATAAAAATAAATCACATTATATATACGTGAAATTTTATTGAAAGGAATTTTGTACCCTAATTTTCTATACATTTTTTTAAAAATATAAACTTTCTAGAATTAAATATGATCTATAAATAAAACTTGTAGTACTAACCGCGTGGTATAAAATGGGCGAAAAATTTTTTTTTTTTTATTGATATATTTTTTTTTTTTTATTATTTAGAGTGGACCGTAATCACACACCTCCTAAACGAGGCGGGCCCGGTCGAGCTGAACTACCGCACACGAAACGCATAATTAATTTTACTATATGTTTTAGGTAAATTTTTTTTTGGCCATATGGCCGAATTTAATGGTTTAAGAGTGTCCCTGCTTCTAGTTTTTTTTTTTTTTTTTTATTGTTAATATGTATTTTTTTTTTTCAGATTTATTATGTTTTGATTTGCTCTAGCTTTCTTTTTCTGTTAAATTTTTTTCTTTTTTTTTTGATAAATTTATTAATTATTTAAATGTGTTTTGGTATAATAAAGTTATTTTGTCCTTTTATGTGTTAATTATTATCTTAATTTTATTATATATATAATTTAAAAAAAGAACATATTTTGAATTTATACTTTATAAAATTATATATATATACTATGAAAAATTATAACACTTCAATTAGAGCATTCAATATAGTTATCTTCATTTTTTTTTTTTTTTAGTATTGTTTTTATTATTAATGTTTGTTTTTTTCATTATTTAAATTTTTTAGTTTTTGTGAAAGTAATAAGATTCGAGGTGTATTTTAAATCGTGTAATATTTTGTTTAATATATATCTATTTTTCTTATTATTTTTTTTATGTCTCTCATATCTTATCTTAACTAAGTAAATTACAAATCAATTACTGATTTTCTCTTTTTATATGAAACGGATCATTTGAAAAAAATGTAATATTTGGCTTGGTCAGTTCAGAACCATGTAACCATTTTTTTTTCGGATACTTATATATATAATTATATTCGTTATTGGTTTCCCCTTGATTTCTATTTCTTTATCCTATTATTTTATAATTTTTTTTATTATTTTTTTTTCTTTTTTTTTTATTTTTTTTTTTTTTTTTTTTTTTTTTTTTTTTTTTTTTTTTTTTATTTTATTATATATTTTTTTATATTTTTTATTATTATTTTATATATTGTATATATTATATTTTTTTTATTTTTTTTATAATTATATTATTTTTTATTTATAATATTATTTTTATATATTTTATTTTTTTTTTTTTTTTTTTTTTTTTTTTTTTTTTATTTATTTGGCATAATGATAACTTTTACATGTTTTTCATCTTTTTATTTCTTCTCAATTTTATTTATATAATCTACATTATAAAATTCTTAAAAAAATTTAATTAATGTAATTATTAGTGATATATACTTTTAAAATTGGTTTTCTGTCTTTCTCTTTTTCTTTATTGTTTTTTAATAAAAATATTTTATATCATTCTTTTTCCTCTCTTCTAAAGTAAATAATTCTTTCTGCATTGACTTTTTTCAATATTATATTGATTTTTTTCAATGTGGTAGTTATCATTTTCAGCACTTCTTAAATTTCAGATTGATTTTATGATATAGTTTTGTAATGGTATTAACTCACTCTCATAACAGAATTAAAGTAGTTTAAGTAAGCTTCTAAAATCTTATATTTTTTAGGTTTAATAAAATTTGTATTTATTTTTTTTTAAAGAAATGTGCCTTTGCAAAAAGGATTCACGTAGCCTCACTACATTTTTTTCTAAATAAGATTTTCTATTTAATAAAATTTTTTATTATCTTCTATGTTAGGCTGTAACTTTTTTTCCTATAAAGAGCCTCTCATTAGTTTTCAAGGCTGCAATACCTTCAGTTAAGAGGATTTAGATTTTATCCTTAGTAAGCCGAATAAAAAAAAATTTTTTTGTTAGAAGAGTTTTATATAAATCCTACATTGGGGTTTTTTTACATATCTTTGTTAGAGTGCTATATTTTTTTTTTTCTTATAGTGAGTATGCTATATATTTTTTTTTATTCACTATTTTTCCTTATTATTATTTTTTAGAGTATTATTTCCTTGTATTTCATAAAAAATCTTGGTGTGTGACTAATCTCTTTGGTTTATATTCTAAATTACCATTATTTATTATATTTTTTTTATATATTATATTTATTATTTTTATATATATATTTATATATTTTTTTTTTTATTACTTTTTTTATTTTTTTTTTTTTATCTATTATATTTTTTTTCATATTTTTTTATTTTATTTTTATTTTATTATTTATTTATATTTATTATTATTTATATTATTTTTATTTATTATTTACTTTTTTTGCGCAGCTCTCATGCGATTTGGGGCGTTAAATCTGTTAGCCTTTGTCATGTCTAGTAGGCTCTTTCATAGTCTGATTAATGGCCTCAGTGTCTCGTTGCCTCTATGCAGACGCCTACATCTTTTTTTTACAAATTCTATAATGTTAATTAGTTGCTCTGTATGATGAATATATATCTTTACTAATATTGATTGTCTATTTTCAAACTATTATAACTATTATAATTTTTATTCATTAAATATTGGATATTCATAATAAATTTTTTGAATGTTTTTGTGTAATTTTGTTATTCCTCTGTTTTTTTTTTCAGAGGTTTTCTCAACTCCATCAAATATTTTTTATGATAATCTACAGTGAATATTTTTTGTTATGCTATGAAAAAAAATTAATTTAAATTGATATTATATAGTTGGAACTTTCGTATATATATCGGTATTTTCTAGTCTTCTTTTATGTGTAATAAATAAGTTATTCAGTGTGTTCTCTCCTCTTTTTCTAAATATGTATTTTAAATTTTTCCTATATATCTTATTTTATTTTATAATATATATATTATTTAGTGGTGCCCTTTTCGTTGGTCTTTTGGTTATTATTTGGGTGTCTCATCCTATTTTTTTTCTAGTGTTTATGATATAATGATTTTTGTTTTATTATCTTATCATAAGTATTTTTTCTTTGTGTTATTATCTCTATACCAAATTACTTATCAAAACCTAAACTAGAGGGCCTTGAAATGATGACCTGTCCTAACCTGAATTGTTATAATATTGTGATATATATGTTCTTATATGGGAGTTTTTATATTCTAATTTACTTGTATATTTGTGCTTTGTAATCTTTTTGTCTTTTCTCTAATAAAGAGTCTTGTTAATTTGTTTCTTTTCTGATTTTCGTTTTCATTATGCATCCACTTATCTATTTTTTTAGTGTTATTATAAATTCCTGGTGATTTTTCATAAAAATTCGTGGGGTTTGACATATCCCCTCTGGGTAACAATTACTTTTAAAAAAGTTTTTTTTGTAACGATTAGCTTATAGTTTATAATTTATATTCATTAAAAATATATATATATAATAGTGTGTATATATAATACTTTATATCTTTTTTGCATTTTTTGTTCGTGTAGGTGATGAGAATGATCTGGTCGAAATGAGTTTCAACTCTCTCTCTACGATATCTATCTGTATATTTTATATTATTTATTCGATAATAATATATTTGTCTATCGTATTATCAATCGATTTTTATTTTTTTATATGTTTTCGTGTTCTGATTTTTGCACTTTGCTTATATGAATATTTTAGGAAAATATGCAAAATAGTTGTTTTCGTTTTATATTGTCTCAATTTTTTAGCACATATATTTATGTAAAAATGCTAATCTTTGTAATACGTTATTAGTTATATTTTTTCCTAAATTTTTCTGTTTATTTGCCTACTTATTCCCTGTGCTATATCCGATATTTTTAGGAATATATGCTAATACGATATATAATAATATAAACATATTGAGATTTGCGGCGTAATTATGTTTCGTTGATTTGATTGAAAATGGTATTTCTATTCTATGTATATTTTATTTATCTTATATATTTTCTTATTTTTTCTTTTTCAAATCGCTATATATCTTTCCAATCCTAAGATGAAGCATGGCATTATTTTTAATGAAACTCATTTTTATTATATTTTTTTATTATTTATTATTATTGGTGTTTCTCTAACCCAACGTGCTCTCATTAAAGAATCAGCTGATCAAAATTTTTTGTAAAATATGGTCGATTAATGTTGCGATAATTTCACGTGGCTAGTATATACTGATTTATGGCATCTATCTTCTCTAGCGTTTAGTCTTCCAAATGCAATTATAGCGAAAAACGTGTGCTTTAATTAAATCGTTTTTTTCCGTTTTGCATTTGTGATTAACGCTGGTATTGAAGTAATAATTCTAATCCAGTATTTAGCTATGTGATATTTCGAGGCATTAATCTGACCTGTGATTGTTTACTCTCTTCTATATAATTATTAATTTATCTTAAGTTTGTTTTCTTATATGGATTGCATCGTTGTTTTGGTGATATTTATTTATACTAATAATAATATATAAATATAATGTTTATTAATAAATTATATTTGATCAACTATAATTTGTGATGTGAGTTTATCTGATTTGGAAGATAATTAGTATTTTAAATCTATTTCATGAATGAAAACTATTTCATCAAATCAATGAACTCTTACTTTACGTTTCTTCTGTGTCATATCTTTTTATTTTTGTTTCTACTCTTTTTTCGTTTATTGTTCAATTTTCTTATTAATATTTTTGTGTGTTATAGTATTTCTCCGGGAATATGAGCAACTCTCTAACAGATTAGGAAATTACTAACGTTTTTCGTTAGCATTTTTATACTAAATTTGTTGCTTAAAATTGACTATATAACGCACTCTGACTTTGTTTATGCATTTTCCTAAATTTCTGTTAGCAAATTTTATGTTTTTCAAATATCGTAATATATCGCTTATAATCTAAATTATTTTCGTAATATTTTTTAATTATTTATAATTATATATATAAAAATATTTTTATATATTTATATATATTTTTTTTTGTATATATTTTTTCTAATATTTTTTCTTTCCCTTATTTAATAAAAGAAATATATAATATTTTAATATTTATTATATATATATATTTATTTATATTATATTATTTTTTTTTTATATTTACATTTATATTATATTATATATTTATTATATATATTATATTATATATATATATATATATTATATTTTTTTTATTATTTTATTATTATTATTTTTATTATATTTATTTATTTAATTATTATTTATTTATATTATTATATTATATTTTTTATATATATATTATTATATTATTTATTATATTATTTATTATTATATTATTATTTATTATTATTTTATAATTTTACATGTGTGCTGTGCTTCTGTCTTTTTGGGTTTTTTTTCTATATTTGGGTTCTGCAAAGCCTTTCCTTCCATTAATATAAATCTCAGGGCTATATTATTATTTGTGATTAGATTTAATATGAAATTTTTGTTTCAAGTAAAGTGAATTATGTAGTTTTTTTTTTTTAACTATATTTTAATACGCAGTATATAAAATTAGTAATCAATTAAGAAATAACAAAGGAATCCTTTTTCCAACTGCTAAAATTGTGGTTCGATATTTAATTTTCAATAATATTTCCAATTTTTTTATAATAAAATTTGGCTCTACTTTTGCGTTGCCCTAAACAATAAGCCAATTTTTAATAAGTTCTTAAAAATATTAACGAAAAATATAGCATATCTCATACGGAAAATATTAAAGAATTGCAAAATTCCAATGTACTCTAAATATACTTCTCATTTTTAGCCTTTGTAACTTTAACATTTCCTCATCTTTAGCCATGTTCTTACTTTTATTTATAAGTGTACTCTTGATTTCTGATCAATATATTTTTACTTATGAAGTCATAGTTTGAACTTTGAAGATTGATCTTATTTTTTATTTATAATTGTTAATTTTTTGTCTATCTGCTGAGAGAACAAGTATACTGTCAGTCTCTTTCTCGTGACTTGTGATTTAATTGGTTTATTTGAATCTAGAAATATTGAATGTATTTTATATTTATATGCATTAATAATATTTTATCTCTGTTTTTTGTGATATATATTTTTTATATATTTTTTTTTTTTTATTTATACATTGTTTACTCTAGTTGCATAAATGACATTTATTATTATATTATTATTTATGTTATTTTTTTTTTATATATTTATTTTATCATTATTTTTACATTATTTATTTTATTATTATTATATTTTTATTTTATTATAATTATATATTTTTTTTTTTTTTTTCTTTATATGTTTTTTTTTTTTTTATAAGCAATATTTCATTTTTTATTACTATTATTATTATTCTATACCCACATTCTATTTTTTTATTTAATTTTATTTGTGTATATTTTTAATTATTAATTTTATTATTATTTTATATTTTTATTATTATTTTTTGTTTTTTTTATGAAAATATTTTATTCGTTTTTTTTGTTCATTTTTTTTTTTTTTTTTAATATACTTCATATATGTTTCATCCATATTTTTATTAATGTACTTATTGTTTTTTTATATAAACTAAGGTGATTTTAAATATAGTTTTACTATTAATTTTTTTAAGGTTTATTTTTTTTCTTTTTCTTTTTTGTCATTTTTTTTTTTTTTTCTGTTGTTTTTTTCTTTTACAAAATGAATTTATGATGAGTTATCTTTTATTCTTTTTTTTTTCTCTCTTTTTTGGAACTAAATTTTATTTATTTATGTGTTTTTTTCATATCATTTGGCAATTTCATCTATAAGCTTACTAAAAATATCAATGGACTCAATTAATTTCCAAAAGTAGGCACTTATAAAAAAATGGTTCAACGCGGAAAAAGTTTAAATTCTTGCTAGTGAGCGAGTTTTTGTAGCGAAAGCTATTTAAAATATTTTATACAGTTATACAAATAAAAAGAAAATAAGCAAACAATGTTAGTTTAAATTTAAAAATATGAAAACAAATAGTTTCTGGTTCAGGTAATGATGAAGGTATTATTATCAATAGAGAATTTTAGTTTCCAAACGTAAATTAGGTCCTTGGTAGCCTTTCTTTTATTCTTACTATTAACTCCTTATCTCTATCCCTTTATTACTGCTTCTTATCTCCCTAATGTATTCCTGGTTTTTTAGTTTTTTAGAGGGCATTATCATCTATGCCATAGAATGTTTTTATTATTTTTACCTCATTGAGCTAGAAATTATCCTAACTACTACATATACATTACCTTAAGCCTTATACTATACAAGGGCGATATAAATCGAGCCTCAAGTTTATTTCTTAGGAAGATAATTAGATAAAAACTATTATCTATATATACCACAAAAAAAGGTGAGAATTTCTTTTTTACTTAATTTTGTTAACTATAAGAATAGGACTAGATATTTAGGAATAAATTATAATTAGGCGATCCTTTCTTAATAAAACAGGAGTGAGCGATATCACTCAAAAACTGCTCTTAAATTATAAACAACTTAAAAAAGAAAAAGAATGCGCCAAAGAACATTATCCAATTCTTTCCAAGAAAATAAACTTGGAGGCACGCCTATGTTTGTAATTGTTTCCTATGTGCTTATGTCTATTTGAATCTTTATTACTCCACCTTTATATAGTTTTATTTTTAAAAATTTTCTCTTGTTATACTTGTAGAGCGTCGCTATATTTGATTAATTGTACGTATATTGTTTTGCAAAATATTATTACTCTCATTAGTCTATTATTTTATATTTTTTTTGCCAATGGCTGAAATGGAGAGATGCCATCTTCTAAATTAATCATCCTCTCATTGATAGAACGAGATATGATTTAAAAAGAAGGATGCGGAGGCTTATTCATAGCTAGATTAAAAACCTAGCGTATTCCCTCTTTTTATTAAGATAAATTATCTGAATTAAAAAGTTTTATTTAAAGTCTTTGGAGAAGACAGATAAAAATATTTTATCATAATAGTACTTAAATTAAAACCCTTAATTGAATTTTTTATATATATAACGTAAAAACACTTTTGATTATAAATTAGAATTTTATGAAAATAATTACATTTTATCTGACAATTTGACAAAGCCTAGCAACTCCTCAATTGCAAGCGAAGACTCTGATCCTTCCTTTTCAAGCTCGATTGTAGGCCCTAGTTCTAATGTTTCGGATAGGACAGTGTCTAATTTAAACCTTTTTAGGAGCGCAAAAGAGCCTCCTATTCAGATAGGGAAGTTTGAAGGTGATGAATCAGATAAGTTAGCATTTTCACGCTTCTTAGCAAAATTTAAAGCCGTAATAGACGGGAATCCTGTTTACTCAAATGAGGAGAAGCTTATACATTTGATAAGCAATCTGGGAGATATGGCCTATGAAATGATTAAACATTTGAGTCCGGAAAACTCTAATTACCCCATTGCTTTAGGCATTTTAAAGACTGAATTTCTCGACAGAGACTTCATAGTAGAGAAAATAATTGTTAGGCTATTAGATATTTCTCCTCCTTCTGAAGATAATTTGGTTGAGGTGAAATCCTTTCTTAATGAGGTTAAGGCTTTAGCTTATGATTTGAAGTCTTATGGATTAGATTTCCTTGCTCCTGATACTGCAGGTTTTAAAATGATTAGTTCGCTCGTAGTTAATAAATTACCTCCCAGGTTTATCAATTTATTAATTGATAAAACTCTAACAAATTACCCTAGTATAAATGATGTATTTGAGAATTCATCTACCTTAATGAAACGCTTGGAGTTGATGCAGAGATCACAGCCTAAGCTTGAAAATAATAACTTTGGGAATAATAGATTTGGCAGACGCAAGAGTAATTATCATGATAACCCTAATAATAGTCTTAAATATAATAAATTTAACAATAGTAAACCTACTAATAGTAGCCAAAATGAGGGTGATGGTAATGATGAGTTTCCTTGTACTAACCCGCCCAAAGCTACCCTTGAAAATTTTAACACTAAGTCTGCCAAATCTACTGTTCCTTTTAAGAGGAATGCAGCTTTCCCATGTAAATTTTGCAGCATGGCCGGTCATAGCATGAATAAATGTACCAATTACCCCGATATTGAATCTAGGCTAGAACGCTGTGAACAGCTACACATTTGTAGATTCCTGCTCGAGTGCAATGCATGCTTCTGATGAGTGCCCTGGTAACAACGACAGTAATTTAGACTATCCATGCAGGTACTGCAACCTTCGAACGCACATATCTGCTTTGTGTGTAGAAGGGCACAAATAGTTTATAAAGATATTACCATTAGATTTAAGTTAGTTTATAGTATTTAGTTTAAGGATTTTAAGCTTGTTTTATGCTTAAAATGTTGTAAAATAACTTCGTTAAGGATCTTATTATTGAATATAGTATCACTCTCTTTGCACTTAGCGCCTAAATTTATTTATGCTGTATTTTATAAGAATCGGTGATGGACACTTTTGCTCTAACTACTATTACCTAACGCTTATGTGCTAGTGCAATGAAGCGATATTTTTTTAAAATACTTTAACATTCACTCATGCATTATTAAGGCTAATTTTGGAATAAAATTTCAAGTTTGAATTTAACTTACGTACATTACATATGTTTTTTTTTAAACATTGACAACGATTGGCCATTGGCTTTTAAACGTCTTACATTAACCTTTTGCATATGTGTAGTCCCTTTATATTATTTAGCCTATAGTCTTTTCTTTTGAAAAAAAAAAAAAAACTTTATTTGACATTTACATATGTTTTGTTTTTATACTAAAAAAAATATCCTTCCTTAAAAAAAAAAAAAAATTCCCTTGACCCATTTTTCTGTTGTTTATATAGTTAAAAAAAAAAAAGATTTCTTTAAACCTTTTATCCGAGTTAAATTCTGATTTAAACCGGTTGCACCACAATGCTAGTTTATTACTAAACCTATTATACACTTTTTTGTCTCCTGTTTACAACAAATGTTTATTATATCACAACATGGTTTCAAAGATATCTTACTTTTGAAGTTTTACTTTGCTCTATTTATTTGGATTTACATACTAGTCCCTTATGGACCGTTCAATTATTTTTGAATAATTTATTCTGAATTCCTGTGTAGTGATTACCATATTTTGAGGAGTTATTTTGCCTAATAAATTGTATCCATATGGCTTGAAACTCAATTTGTTTTAGTAACTACACTTCATATTTAATTTGGTCTCTGCATATGAAGTTTAATTTGTTTTACAGAATATCTGCATTTCATGCTGGACCTTATTTTTGATTGTTTTATTTATGCAATGTTGGCTCCGAGATTGAAATTTGTTTTAAAAATTGCTTACATTTTAAACACTGCTTCCCTTAATTTGGCTGAAAAGAAGCATAGGAGCATTC